>JZLH01S0067581.1:27117-40199 GCA_001188425.1 Eucidaris tribuloides
CTTCTGTCAATGATAGATATAGTTTTTAATGTGTTTTTGCATTATTCTTTTGGTGCGAGTAATATTTTAGGTTGGAGCCAGCAAAATATGAAAAACGTACTTTTTACTGGGTCCGCAGGAACAGGTCGGCCAAGTAGAAAAAATGTTTTGGACCCTGCAATCTGTACCCCACAACAGACTTCCTTTTATGCAAAGTTTAGTAATGTACTGGTCGTGTGGGGGGTCAGTTTGGAGTACATGTGTTGACCTGGTAGAGATACTGATCCGCTTTAACACACATTTTGTGCTTGATAAAGTATTTTACTGCAATATCCATCAAATGCATGAGTGAATTCTCTTTATACTTTCACCTCATAACTTGCCAAAATGTCCAGAACCTATCTGCATGTGGGTAAAAACAGTTGATTTTCGTCCTGTGGTCTTTCCATTTAGTGTCCACTTACATTACATAGCTTGATATGTTAACACGCATTAAACTATGACTTTCATTGACTCACTAAGACGATTGGTGATCGCCGTATGTCGTGCGATCTATGAAATCTATAAGAGATTGTCACAAGGCACTGACTATCATATCTTGTTCAAACCTGTCCCTTTCACACCAAAATTTCTCCATCAAACATGATTATAAAATTTGCATGTGCGCGTACGCGTTCGTCGTGACGCACTGCACGCATGCTGATTAGCACCAAGTATTACCTTTGACCTCAAGGTTACGCTGTGTACGAATTTCAGTATACGTATTTCGGCTCCATTGATGATGAATGCCGACGAATATACAATTTTTTTGCTTGATGTCATAGATGACGTCACAGAACACTTGGCATGCAAAGTGATTCATGGACATCTTATCTTGATCATAGGCTATCAAATACGCAATTGAAAGTAAGGCGTCATTGTTAATTCTAAGGTTATGGTGATTTAAAAGGATGGTCATTCACCACAGGCACACACGCGTATTTTACGTTTATGCGACCTTATAAGCAATTTTTTGGGTTGCTGTGGATGGGAAATGGCTTCTAAATGATGTAGAATTAGTCAAGACACAAACCATTGAAAACGGATTATTCTGTAGGAAGGAAAAACTGCACGGCGCGTCGCGCAAACAAAATGCTCCAAATACCATGAAAATAAAGACCTGTTAAGAAAAAAGTCATTTGGAGCCCTAAAAAATTTTGACACCGCAGCGCACACGCCCGGGAGGCGTGGCGCGCAAGTGGTTAGGTCGCGCGACATCGCCGTGACCTTTATGACCTCTGCCAATTATTTGGTGTTATTATTCGCGAAGGCTCGAGATATTGCATTGTAGGATAACTTGCTAACTGTTTCAGAGAGTCAATAGATGGCGTCACGGACTAGTGACCACACTGACAAATTGTGTGCGCGAGGACGCGAAGGTATTGACAATGAGACATAACTATGCTAAGTTACAAGTTATTGACGATGGCATTAATGAGATATCTTGTAACACAGAAAATGACCCAAAAGAAAAGCCAAATAAAAATAAAAGAGAAGAAGAAAGATTCTGTATCGAGAATCTATGGTGATCCGGCGGTTACGCAGAATCACAGTAAGTATAGTGCAAATACTTTGTGTTCCTAGTCAGTACAGGTAGCCTTCCATGCCACTCTTAAGTAAACATGCGACTATGAACTGAATCTCTGAGGTACATATTTCCAAAACAGGTGGCATAAAGGTTGCTTTCACATGATTCTGTGAACTTTTGAAGCTCGAACGGTAATTACTTGCTCCTTTTGGACTACTAAAACAACATTCTTACCATTTTTTATTTTAAAAATAAACTTATTTTTGCCTGTAATAGTTATTTACTAGTTTGTCATATAGATCAGCGCCACCTTGCATAAAGCTGCCAATTTGACAATATTGAATTACGGCAAATATTTATTCTGACAGAACATGATGTTCTGTGACAAGGGTTAGTGACTCTAAGGCTGGTAATCTGTAATATTGCCCAATTTAAACTTGTCATATTTTTTACAGTGGTAGCCTCCAGTTTTCATAAGTAAAGTGAACAATTTGTTTCACCATGTTGGAAATACGCAAAGAAACGTTCAGAAGCAGCTTGAATCTCGCATTACCAGGTACAAACTTGGGCCTAACTGTAATTATAGTTTGGGTCATATGTTCCTCATTATTTGTACTGTTAATCACCAACATACAATGTATTGAAGTATAATCTGTGTGTTTTTTTGTCTTTCCTTTATCAGGCTGCGATCGCTTTCGCTGCAGGGTGAAACTGAAAGGCGAAGGAAAATCATTAACATGACTAGTACGCGTATAAAGATCTTGGAATTTGCCATTAAAACAGAAAGGTACAGTTTAGTTTGAACCACATTTGCAAGAAAATGGACTTTACACAAATGTGTAATCACATTCTGACCAATCTTATCGATTCATGTGTTCCAAATAATGCTACATGTATTTGTAATTTCTAAAAAAGGATAAATGAAATAAAGAGATGTTTTAGGAAACGGGTAACTGTTAATTCAACACATGACGTAAGTGTATTATGTCAAGTGATATGCCAGCTTTTGCCTTGCTGTAAGTACTCAATGGTTTTAAAGATTAACTAAACTTGGTGGGAATGTCTTAGGGGTTAACGGGATAGAGGGTTCTTAAAAAAAGGACATGTGGCCCCATTGTGGGGGGGGCCCAAAGATCAAATAGGTAACCTTCTAACCACAAGCATTTGTGACCAAATTGGGATGGTAGATTCATTACAGGGACCTCAAATGTTATTGGGGGTCAAAAGACATGTATGTAGTTAAGAGGTCAAATAAGGTCATATGTTAACATACTAGGCAAGGACCATTATGCGCTCTCACCTTGTTTTTATAAAAATGGATGTTAGCACGTGACAAAATCAGCTTATTGACAAGGGATGCAAAGTTTTTCATCTGGTTCATGTGGCTCTGTTGGTGTAGATATATCAGGCTCCAAAGCCAAAACAAATGTGTAATGTGTTTTCCTATGGCACACACCAGAGTTTGCCAGACCCCGTTGAGCGTCATGCCCTCTGGCTCTTGCCTCTTGTTTATCTAGTAGCTGTCAATTGAGTGAGATTTATGATTTTTCAAAAGTGAATCATGGGAGCCACAGATCTTAGAACTCCAAGATTTACCATGAACAGATGTAGTTAGAATTAGAGTCCCTTAATAGAGAGAGTTTATAGAAGGTTCTATTTTTTATTGGAAACAAAGTGTCGTACAGATTCTTTCTATTCAGCAGCACCAGTGCTCATCGCCATTGAATAGAATGTTACGTAATGTTGCTTTTGTATAGGAAACAAAATGGATTCAAAGTTGGCGAGTTGTCACAACCTCTTACATATAGAGATTTTAGTTAGATGATGCAAATATGCCCTCTATGTTCATATGGGGTAAGGGTAGGAGTAGGGGTATTCTTCCTTCTCCACACCTTCTAGTTAGTGACGTGTGTGTTTTTTTTTTGTGTGGTGTGTGTGTTTGGGTGTGGTTTGTGTGTGTGTGGTGTGTGGTGTGGGTGTGAGGTGGGTGTGGTGTGTGGGGTGTTGTGTTGGTTGTTTGTTAATCGCCTCCAACCGTGGACCTTTTGGATTAATTTTACTGTACACGCGGACGTACCTTCCAGGTGGGGACGGTCCCCGTTTTTAGATCTTTGTGTAATTGAGGGTGCTTATGCGGCATTACAACAGTAGAAGTCTGGGGGGTATATAGAGAGTCTGCATTTGGAGGTTGTGTACTGTTGTATACGTATGCAGTTGTCAGAAGTTTCATCCTCATTTGATAGTGTAAAATTGTGGTGTGTGTCCTCGGTTATTACGTTACAACACACACTCACACACTCGCACAAACACACTCACATTCAAAAATTGTACGTCCTCGTTTCAAAGGTGATTACATGTATGTGTGTGTGTGTGTGTGTTTGTAATCGCCTCCAACCGTGGACCTTTGGATTAATTTTACTGTACAACCGCGGACGTACCTTCAGGGGGACGTCCACGTTTTAGATTTTGTTGTAATTGAGGGCTTATGCGGCATTACAACCAGTAAGCAAGGTTGGGGGTATATAGAGACGTCCGCTTTGGAGGTTTTGTACTGTAATGTATACGTCGCCAGTTGTCAGAAGTTTCGTCTATTTATATGGTAAATCCTCGATGTGCTGGTCTCTGGTATTAGTCTCACGTATTACGTACAAACACACACTCACACACTTAACACAGATACACTCACATGTAAAATTATACGTCCTCGGTTGAAGGTGATTACATGTGTGTGTGTGTGTGTGTGTGTTGAGAGAGAGTGAGTGGAGTGAGTGTGTGTTGTGTTTTGTGTTTCTGTGTGTGTGTATGTTTGGTGTGGTCAGGTGTGGCAATTGAAATCAGTTGGTGATTTAAATTGTGATTTAAATCATGATTTTTTAAAATAATCATTGATTTAATCCAATAAATCAATTTATTGATTTAAATCACGATTTAAATCATGATTTAAGTCGTGATTTAAATCATGATTTAAGTCATGATTTAAATTGTAATTTAAATCACCAGGGCTGTTAAAAAATCATGATTTTTTTTTTCAAACCCTGGTGTGTGTAAATGTGTGTGTGTGCTTGCTTGTGCTTTTTTTTTTAGTACATGCTACATGTATGCGCGCACTGTGTCACACACACACACACATACACACACACACACACACACGCACACACACACACACACACACACACACACACATGCACGCATACATGTACATGTACACACATGCAAGCACACACACACATTTACACACACCAGGGTTTGAAAAAAAAAATCATGATTTTTTTTTAAAGCCATGGTGATTTAAATTACAATTTAAATCATGACTTAAATCACGATTTAAATCACGACTTAAATCATGATTTAAATCGTGATTTAAATCAATAAATTGATTTATTGGATTTAAATCAATGATTATCTTTTAAAAAATCATGATTTAAATCACAATTTAAATCACCACTGATTCAAATTGCCAACTCTGACACACACACAAACATACACACACACAGAAACACAAAAACACACACACACTCACTCACTCACTCTCTCTCACACACACACACACACACACACATGTAATCACCTTCAACCGAGGACGTATAATTTTACATGTGAGTGTATCTGTGTGTAAGTGTGTGAGTGTGTGTTTGTAACGGTAATACCGAGGACACACACCGCGATTTTTACCTATTAAATGAGGATGAAACTTCTGACAACTGCAGACGTATACATTACAGTACACAACCTCCAAATGCAGACGTTCTCTATATACCCCCAGACCTTGCTTACTGGTTGTAATGCCGCATAAGCACCTCAATTACAACAAAATCTAAAAACGTGGACCGTCCCCCCTGGAAGGTACGTCCGCGGTTGTACAGTAAAATTAATCCAAAAGGTCCACGGTTGGAGGCGATTACAAAAACACACACACACACACATACATGTAATCACCTTTGAACGAGGACGTACAATTTTTAATGTGAGTGTGTTTGTGTGAGTGTGTGTGAGTGTGTGTTTGTAACGGTAATACCGAGGACACACACCACAATTTTTATCTATCAAATGAGGATGAAACTTCTGACAATGCATACGTACTACTTACAGTACAAAACCTCCAAATGCGGACGTTCTCTATATACCCCAACCTTTGCTTACTGGTTGTAATGCCGCATAAGCACCTCAATTACAACAAAATCTAAAACGTGGACGTCCCCCTGAAGGTACGTCCGCGGTGTACCAGTAAAATTAATCCAAAAGGTCCACGGTTGGAGGCGATTACACAACACACACCAAACACCACACACCCAACACACACCACACACCACACTACACACACACCACACACACACCACCACACCACACACACACACAACACACCACCACACAAAAAAAAAAAACACACACGTCACTAACTATGAAAGTGTGGAGAAGGAAGAATACCCCTACTCCTACCCTTACCCCATATGAACCATAGAGGGCATATTTGCATCATTCTAACTAGAGTCTCTATATGTAGAGAGTTGTGACAACTCGCAATTTGAATGCCATTTTGTTTCCTATACAAAGCAACATTACGTAACATTTCTATTCAATGGCGATGAGCACCTGGTGCTGTGAATAGAAAGAATCTGTACGACACTTTGTTTCCATAAAAATAGGACCTTCTAACTCTCTCTATTATTAAAGGGACTCTAATTCTAACTACATACTGTTCATGGTAAATCTGGGAGCTCTAAGGATCTGTGTGTCTCCCATGATTCACTTTGAAAAATCATAAAATTCTCCCCAATTGACAGCATCTAGATAACAAGAGGCAAGAGCCCAGAGGGGCATGACGCTCAACTGAGGTCTCGCAAACTCTGTGTGTGCCCATAGTGAAAACATCAATTACACATTTGTTTTGGCGTTTGGAGCCTGATATATCTAGGCACCAACAGAGCCACATGAACCAGATGAAAAACTTTGCATCCCTTTGTCATATAGCTGATTTTGTCACGTGCTAACATCCATTTTTATAAAAACAAGGTGAGAGCCATAATGTGTCTTGCCCTAGTATGTTAACATATGACCTTATTTGACCTTTAACCTACATACATGTCCTTTGACCCCCAAGTAACATTGAGGTCCCTGTAATGAATCTACCATCCAAGTTTGGTCTCAAATGGGCTTGTGGTTAGAAGGTTACCTAGTTTTGGCTCTTATGGGCCCCCCCCCCCCCATGGGGGCCACATGTCCTTTTTTTAAGAACCCTCTATCCCCTACCCCTAAGGATCATTCCCACCAAGTTTAGTTAACTTAAAATCCATTGAGTACTTACAGCAAGGCAAAGCTGGCATATCACTTTGAAATAATACTACTTACGTCATGTGTTGAATTAACAGTACCGTTCCATTAAAACCATCTTTTTTTCATTTATTCCTTTTTTAGAATTATCAATACATGTACATTATTTGGAACACATGAATGATAAATTGGTCAGAAATGTGATACACATTTGTGTAAAGTCCATTTTTCTTGCAAATAGTGTGTTCAAACTATACTGTACCTTTCTTGTTTTAATGCAAATTCCAGCATCTTTATACGGCGTACTAAGTCATGTTTAAGATTTTCCTGTCCCTTTCGTTCACCCTGCAGGAAAGCGATTCGAGCCTGAATAAAGGAAAGACAAAAAACACACAGATTATACTTCAATACATGTATTTGGTGATTAACAGTACAAATAATGATGGGAACATATGACCCAAACTATAATTACAGTTAGGCCAAGTTTGTACCTGGTATGCGAGTTCAAGCTTGCTTCTGAACGTTTCTTTGCTATTTCCCAACATGGTGAAACAATTGTGCCACTTTACTTATGAAAACTGGAGGCTACCACTTGAAAAATATATGACAAGTTAAGATGGGCAATTTACAGATTACCAGCCTTAGAGTTCACTAACCCTTTGTCACAGAACATCATGTTCTGTCAAGGAAATAATTTTCCGTAATTCAATATGGTCAAATTGGCACTTTATGCAAGGTGCGCTGATCTAATATGGACAAACTAGTAAATAACTATTACAGGCAAAACATTTATTTTTTAAAATAAAAAGGTAAGAATGTTTGTTTTAGTAGTCAAAAGGAGGCAAAGTAATTACCCTTTCGAGCTTTCAAAAGTCACAGAATCTGGAAGCAACCTTTTATGCCACACTGTTTTGGAATATATGTACCCAGAGATCATTCATAGTCGCATGTTTACTTAAAGAGTGGCATGGAAGGTACATGTACTGACTAGGAACACTAGAGTATTTGCACTATACTTACTGGTGATCTGCGTAACCGCGGATCACCATAGATTTCGTCAGAATCTTTCTTCTTCTTCTTTTTATTTTTTATTTGTGTTTCTTTCTGGTCATTTCTTGTGTTCAAGATATCTCATTAATGCCATCGTCAATAATCTTGTAACTTAGCATAGTTATGTCCCATGTCAATACCTCGCCACACAATTTTTGTCAGTGTGGTCACTAGTCCGTGACGCCATCTATGACGTCATTTGTAAAAAGTTAGAGTTATCCTACAATTGCAATATCTCGAGCCTTCCGACGAATAAAACAACCATAATTGGCAGAGGTCAAGTAAAGGTCACGGGCCATCTGCTGGACCTAACCACGTGTGCGCGCACGCCTCCACGGGCGTGTGCGCGCGTGTCAAAATTTTTTAGGGCTCCAAATGACTTTTTGTTAACAGTACTATATGTTTCAGGTCATTTGGAGCATTTTGTTGCGCGCACGCGCGTGTGCAGTTTTTCCCTTTCCCTACGGAATAATGCAGTTTTTCAATGGTTTTGGATGTCTGACTGAATTCTACATCATTTAGAAGCCTTTCCCATCCACCAGAACCCAAATATTGCTTATAAGTCTGATAAACGTAAATACGCGCGTGTGCGCGTGGTGAATGACATGCTTTTTTAAATCACTCATAACTCTTTAGAATTAACAATGACCCCTACTTTTCATTGCGTATTTTGATAGCCTATGATGCGAAGATAAGATTTCATGAATCACTTTGCATGCCAAGTTGTTGTGACGTCATCTATGACATCACAAAGAAAAATTGTATTTCGTGCATATCTCATCAATGGAGCCGAATAAGATGACTGAACTTCGTACACAGTAACTTGAGGTCAAAGGTTAATACTGGTGCTAATCACATGCGTGCGTGCGTCACGACGAACGCGTACGCGCACATCAAATTTTATAATCATGTTTGATGGAGAATTTTGGGTGAAAGGGACAGGTTTGAACAGGCTATGATACGTCATGTGCCTTGTGACAATCTCTTTAGATTTCATGATCGCAGCGAATACGCCGATCACCAATTCGTCTTAGTGACGAATTAAAGTCTAGTTTAATGCGTGTTTACATGATCAAGCTATGTATGTAAGTGGACACTAAATGGGAAAGACCACAGGACGAAAATCAACTGTTTTTACCCACATCAGATTAGGTTCTGGACTTTTTGTGCAGGTATGAGTGAAAGTATAAAGAGAATTTCACTCAGATGCATTTGGATGGGATATTGCAGTAAAACTTTATCACACAAATGTGTGTTAAAGCGGATCAGTTCTTACCAGGTCAACACATGTACTCCACACTGACCCCACCCACAGACCAGTACAATACCAAAATTTGCATAAAAGGAGTCTGTTGTGGGGTCAGATTGTTTCGACTAGCAAGTTGCATGCATGGTAGGTACAGGGTATCTTCAGGAATGGCATCACTTCTTCAACATGTTGTCACAAAACGGTTGTAATGTTCTGACTAATTTTGACTTGTGTTGACATAGATCTACAGCATTAGAAGTCATAAATTGTAATTGTATGAATTATCATTTGACAGCAACATGAATGTCATCAAAACTATTTACCCTCTCGATACCATGGCATAACGCCATAAGCTTTGCCACGTGACAGATATTGTGAGCTGGCCAGAGTGCAGTAGCAGTAACAATGTACCAGGTACTACTAGCTAGTCTGAGGAGGAAAAAAAATGCAGGAAGTTCCCATTCAGCTCAATGAACCATCTGTCATTAATACACAAGAGCAGACTATTTAAAATTTAGCCAACGCCTCTTTGATTGAATTTATTTCTATAAATTTAATTATTCAAGAAACAAAACTGTCTTGAAGTTTAACCAAACGTTTGCATAAAACTGAAGAATTTATTGTGGATTTATTCATTAGAGCTGAATTTGTGTTATACTTATCTATTCAGAAATGCAACTTTTGGCTTTGAATAAGAATCACACACAAGAGTCAAGCTACATGTAGGTCCAATCCTTACTCTGCTAGTTTACTTTGCACATGTACTCAGGACTGCATGCAGAACTATGGGGTAGTCTACAGCAAAAGTTGCTGTACTACCCCACAGCTCGGCAATCATTGCGGGACCGTCCCACATTACAATGCGGGACACCCTCGCCAGTCATCCACAGTGCACGACAGAAAATCGCACCCCATCTCATTGATACCAATGCTCGCATGAAGGTTGTCCACCAAGAACATTAACAAATTGAGTTACACAACTCCAAGGCTTTTGACAAAATGCCACATCATGTCTTGCTTACCAAACTTGGCCATGAATTTTAATATCCATGGTTCACTTTGGAAATGGACTGACAAACTTTTCATCATGTTCATTCAAGTGAAACTACAGTTATTCAATTATTTTACATTGCGCTTTACTCAAATGGACACATCATTATCGATTACTATGATGGAGCTAAATGGTTTGCTTCTTATGGAAAGTTGTTTTATCCCATATACAGGGAAACCCGTTATAATGAGCTCGGATATAGCGAGGTACCGCTTTTAACGAGGTAAATGTCTTAGTCCCGTTTTAATTTACGTGCTGTTCAATGGAAAGAAGCACCGTACAACGAGCTTGGTTATTGCCAGATTTCGCTTATAACAAGTTATTTTTCTCAACCCATATAAACAAAGAGAAACAAAAGAAATTCATCCGGTTAAAATGAGGAAATGAAAGTCGCATCGTACGCTGACTAAATTCTAAATTTTGGCAACGCAAAAATTGCCCAATCGTTTTAGTACGCATCGCACTTCAGCCTGCCACGCAGCTATGCACACAGTGCATGCATGAAGTCCCTGCCTCATCTCTGTGTGTTACACACACAATATTAACTGCACAGTACATTCACCTGTCACACACACAAAGCCTGCCTCCCGTACATGTATACAGTACTCAACGCAAGTTACGAGCGTGGAGGTTACTGCTTTATTTCGTGATCTAGTTTTCTTTGTTACTTTGGACGAGTTATATAGATGAAAAATAATCAGCTTTCTGTTCATAGTTTTGGTGCAGAACTTGTAGGAAAAGCAGTAAACAGATGGGTTTAATACATAGTCCCATACATGTCATATTTTGTGTGATATATTATGTGTACGTTTACAACGAGGTACCGGTTATTAATCGCCGGTCCCGACAACCTCGTTATAACAGGGTTTCCCTGTATTTAAACTGTATACTATTATCTTATTCTCATATCTGTAATTATCGATTTCTTACTAAACAAAAAACCCTTCTTCAGAATTTCTGTATTTAGCACAATTTATTATTTTTCTACCAAGTGTATCTGGTCTACAACATTATCTTCGTTATTTATTCAATTGGATTTAAAGGCAAATTTCACCCTGACGCCAAGTTGGTTTTAATAAAAGAAAAAAAATGAGAGAAACATATAAATGAAAGTTTGGTGAGAATCCACCAAAGAATAAGAGAGTTATGGAATTTTTACCTTTTAAATTTGTGACGTCACATGCGAGCAGCTTCCATAAAAGTGCCGTTTTCTCAGAAATTTAAAATGATTTTACCTGTGCATTCAATATACATGTATTATCAGAAACATTATTTTATACATGCAATCATGAAAAAAATTTCAATTGTCATGAACTATTTAAAAAAAATGCAATTTATGGAATTTATATTACATGGCATAAGGGGAGCTGCTCGCATGTGACATCACAAATTTAAAAATTTGAAACTTCATAACTCTGTTACAATTTGGTGGATTTTCGCCAAACTTTCATTAATGTTTCTCTCATTGTTCTGCTTTTATTAAAACCAACTTGATGTCAGTGAACCTTGCCTCTAATTATCCTATTTTATTACGTCGACTGTGCAATATTGCATTTTATATGTACATCATTCGATTTTATGTGTAATTATTAATCCTCTGGGGATGACAGGCTTGTACATAAGCCCAGAGAAGCCCAGTAAATCTCACACCCAGAAACAAATTTCATTTATGCAGGTCTTAAAGTAATTTTAATTGGACAGAGCCATTTGTGGGCAATATAACCGTTGTTTGTGTAAATTGGTAAACATATTTTTGGGTTCTGTAGCAGCGACATGTACTAGTTGTTTCTAAATGTGACGTGTACTGGGCTTGTGTACAAGCCCGTCATCCCCAAGGGGTTAATGTTCTTTCGGGGCAACATGTGAGGGCTCACATGTCTATGGGCATATTAAATTAGATCTACTTTACTTTTGTGTACCCTGACCCACATGTTGTTCCCATGATCTCTATCTGTTTGTGTTCCTTGTACAGTATATCCTTTTTATCATGTTCATCTGAGATTTTGTTGAATGTTTGTAATATTGTAGGGGTGGGGAGTTGAGTATCCGGACACCTAATTTTCACAATTTTTTTCTGGATATGTTGCCAAAAAATGTTATTTTCAAATGTTCAATTTCAGTATTTTCATTCAAAATCAAGATTTGTGGGAAGAAATATAGTTGCTGCGTCACCGACTCCGGGTTCTGTTTGCAAGTTCACGCAATACTAGTTCCCCTGACGCATAAAGTGACGTTCTAACGTGCGGTGTCCGGGTGCTCAACCTGTCCCGAAATACAACCTCTCATGATACATACTTTTTATTGTCAAATAAATAATAATAATAATAAAAGATTTCATGGACAGGTGCAGTGAATGTATTGCTAAGTCAACTTTGCAGCAAATAAAGACAAACTATAAAAAGGACATTTTACATTTAAAAGTAAGGTTTTTGTACAATAGATCTAACATTAGTTACATAACATTTTCCATTCCACAAAATTCATGTCTTGCAGGAAACAAAAGGCACCGGTCTTCAACTTCAAGTGCTACGGATCGCTTCCAAGCATGCAGTACTAACATTGACGCTGTTGTCGTATTTGCCAGATTGACGTGATGCACGTTTTTCAGGCGCCATTCACTGTTCACAATTATGCTGGCCAGAAATGTATGACAAATCATGTTTCTTGACTAGGACAAGTATTGGAGTGCTGTATTACTACTGCAACTAACATTAGATCTCTACTCGAGTGGAGAAAATGTCTTCAGCTTCATTTCCAAATATCTAACATCTAACGTAAAGCTAAGTAAGCAAACATTATTTTTACAAGAATTTTTCACATAAAACTTTTGTGTTTCATCATATCAATACGTGGACAAGAATTAAGGTATGTTTCAGTTGTCTTGCCACTGGTGTTATTACATATGTACGTAATCATAA
>JZLH01S0067586.1:5152-25223 GCA_001188425.1 Eucidaris tribuloides
TGCTGTACATTTTATGTTATACGTTATATGTTATATGTTATATGTTATGTACGGTATGTTATGTTTTTGCTACGTGTTATGTGTTACATTTTTTTTGGTTACTATATGTTAATGTTATTTTATCATGTTTTATGTTATCATATCATTGTGTTGTTTATTGTGAAATTATAAATCTTACAAGCCAATGGAAACAAAATTTCTATGTATTTTACGTGGACAACAAAGATGAATCTGAATCTGACTGTCGAAATATACTGACTCTTACCGAAGTTTTTTGTTGTTGCTGCCAATTCCATCCATGTGAACTACTATTACAATTAGGCAAATATTCGTAAACTACATGTATATACATTGATGCACACAGTGGTTCCATTTAACCATCCTTGCCCTAAAAACACACACACAATGTGGTCACAGCGTGTTCATGTACAGCGACCACCGTATCACTCTGTGAAAATGCACTAAATCCACACAGTGTCTATGACCTGCGAGAAAACACAGGGTCGTCACGGTGTGGAATATATCACCACACAGTGATCACATTGTCACTCTATGGAAATGGACCAAATCCATGTGTTCACTTTGAGTGTAAACACACTGTGACGCCATTGTTGCCATCTTTTATGTCCGGTAAGGATATGTACAATCTGCAAAAGAAAAATACGATAGCAGTTTACTTTAAATTTCGGGCTACATTTTGTGTGCACTCTGTGCTTGATTATCCATTGTCAACACTGTGGGACTTTAAAGGCAATGGGAATCTTTTACCTGATAAATATCATGTAAATAAGCTAATGTTAAACAGCAATTACAGTAAGAACCTTTAAAAAAGTTTTGGATGTAGTAATTTTTTTTATATACGTAGTGACCGTTCAACTATTTTTGCTTTAGCTTATAGCAATATTATTCTTCTTTTGGAAGGGGGGGGGTACTTTAATTTCCAAGTATGTCACTAGAATAATTTTGTTAATCTTATTTTATGTATATGAGTTCAACGGAATCACTTATATAAGGCCTTTAATGTTCCTTCCCGTCGATTCCAAACACATTCTTATACAATCGTTTCTGTACCCACTCTTTCATTTCATGCTTTTATCGTTATCTCATATGTAGTATGTAATGTCTACTGGCACTGCATATTTTACACTGTTTGTATTTGTTTTTATATGTTTTTTTTTGATGAAAGTGTTAAATAAATTGAAACTAAAATTGAATAGGATTGATTTACCTCCATATCATGCACCTGTGTTTAACATGCATGTGTGAAATGTATTTACAAATTACAAATGTGAACCATATGCATTGTTTGACATAATGCTACTTGACAAATTTTAGGCAAATTTTAGGCAATAGTCTCATTCAGATTGGTATAATACCAAATCTTAAACCAGGACTGAACAGCGCTTAACGTTTTGTGCATTTCCAATATTAATAATCAGATGTCACAGACATATCCTTCATATGTTTTATTATGTTTGGGGTGCAAAGGAGATGACGTAACTTTAAAGTAAAATGTAAATCATAAAATGTAAAATGTAAAATGTAAAAATGTGTTTTATGTGATCAAAAGTAATATGTTGTTATATAAATAACATTTATATTCAACTATAAAGGTGTCCAATGGGCGCAGACCACCACTCTTTACCTAAGTCAGCTAGCATAGGTTAAAGTATCCATACCGAATCATTTACATGAAATGATTAATGTACAATAATTAACTACATATCCTACATGTGCAGTTTATTGTATAAGTTCATCTAATCAAAATATATTTCTTTATGTATTATACTTAATAACAGTTGGCCCTGGCGACTGTACTGCTATTTGTATCATAACATCTTTATCATCCCTATTAGATGTAATACAAATTTTGTGTATTTCTTTAGATGCACGTGAAATGGTGTAAATAAACAAACAAATATACTAGGTGTTAAAAATAATATTTGTTAATTTTGGTATTTAATAACACAAAAAATACACCAGATAATACTGGCATGAGTACAAGAAATAGCTGAAGAGTGGACATTTTTGGTGGAGGTGGTTTGAATACGATATCAATAATCATTTTTATGTAATTCATGCTTATTTAAAAAGTTAGGGTTCAGATTTTGCTCAATATCCAACCCCCTGTACAAAACTGAAAGTGTACAGAAATCAAATGGTGTGTGTGAGAGTGTGTGCCTCGTCCACACACAATAGCAATAAACAATGGCAGTACATATCGCCATTGGAGACTCTGGAATGCAAATTTCTCATCTGGGTCTGGGGTAGATGAATGCTTTATCAATGTTCCTTAGAAATCAGCCTGGCCACTGGTAGTCTCAATTAAATGTGTACATGTAGGGTAAGATGCAAGCATGTGTTACCATGCTTTGTCATTCAGTACCAGATTTGCCATTTAAGCTAAGAAACATTAGTTTTCAGTGTTATCATCAATCATGGATTTCCTTGTTCTTCTTAATCTTGTTTATAATTAAATTACATCATTATCAGCAGCATCGACATAATTATTTTGAATGTATGGAATCATTTCTCAACAATTCAATCCATTAAAAACATTGAAAAAACATCTTCAGGGCACGAAGTTTGATTTCCTTTTTACAAAGGTTGTGAATAAAGACTACCAGTGGCCAGGCTACTTTCTAATGAATATTTAATAAAGCATTCATCTTCCTCAGACCCAGATGGGAATATTGCATTCCAGAGTATCCAATGGCGATATGCACTGCCATTGTTTATTGCTATTGTGTGTGGACAAGGCACACACTTTCACACACCATTTGATTTCTGTACAGTTTCAGTTTTGTACAGGGTGTTGGATAATGAGCAAAATCTGATCCCTAACTTTTTAAATAAGCATGAATTACATAAAAATAATGATTGATATCGTATTCAAACTACCTCCACCAAAAATGTCCACTCTTCAGCTATTACTTGTACTTATGCCAGTATTAATTGGTGTATAGTTTTTGTGTTAATAAATACCAAAATTAACAAATATTATTTTCAACACCTAGTATATGCATGTAAAGTTCAAATATATTTGTGTAATAGAAACAATATTGCATTATGTCAACTTAAATTGCTTTGTTCACTGTCGTACAATATGGATTTAAGTTAAAAATGTGCAAATGACCATTTCTTGCAAAAAAGGTCATTGCTGTACAAACGAATGACACATCACCAGCAAGCACAAAGCCATGGTCTTAAGTTCGTACTTCCAAATGATTTAAGTTAGTATTTTAATGTCCAGATTTTATTCTGTGACCTGTTGCCACTAAACAAGCAATAGGTAACAATGATACGTGAAATAGTCGAGCTGGGAGTTGATGTAGGGATTTTAAGGCTTTCCATATTAAGCCCACACATTTATCTATCGTCTGTTTAAATTTTAGCGAAGAATTGATTGAAATCGGCTTTTTCGTGAAATTCACTTGAACGTGTTTCCACGGGAGTTAATACCGGGGATACTAGGCTTCAAGTTACCAATCTCTGCTTAAAGTAAACTGATTGTAACTTACAGATTACAAATTGTCAGATAATGAAACTTGGCCAAATACAAGAAGTAAGTGTGTGAAGTAATTGTGTAAAATGTCTGATTAACCCGTTGCGCTCTAATGTTGCATCTGCGCAGAATCATAAAATTAATTGAACAATCGTAATAATTATTTTTTCTCCTTCACCTTTGTACAGGAGACACTAAAAATAGCCAATCTGCTTAAATAATATCTGTAGAAAAAATACCATTTTCCATACCGCAATGAAAAAAGCAAAATTCGAAGAATTGTGAAAAGAACAATTGTCATTATAATCCCCTCAGAATAACTTCAGCGTTTAAAGACTTAATCTAATAACACTTTGATAGTATGTACTATGCTATGTTATTGTGACCCGACTTTTAACTGCATAGAAATAAGCTGTTGACATTGCTCATAATGAAGATGAGCACTATCTTCTTTGAGGTCGTTTTTCTCCTTTCTCCCTCTTTTCTTGAAAATGGCCAATGTGACAGTTCAAACTTATGAGCAATGTGTCAAGAGGGTTTGCTTCATCTCTACTTTAGGACTGTATGGAAAACGCGATATTTGATTTTCCCACTTATAGTGCATTTTGTGGCGACAGGTCACATTTAATCCTTCTTGGCCAAAAATAGTTTTCAAAGTGATTTCAAAGCGCCATCCAAAAAGATAGTGTTCTGTGAAAACATGGTCGGCATGAGATTGTGGACAAAATCCAGCCAGTCAAATATTTAGGTTGGTACAAGCATTTAGAAGCTATATAAGGAAGGAGAAAGTTTACTGTATTACAATGTACATTTGTTATGGATAGTGGATGGTTGTTCGTCTTGAGGTATAAAATATCAATTAATGCTCTTAATATCGATATGGATTATAAGAATATATGATAATAAGAAAAGTAAATTGTTAAATTATGACGTCGCGAGAAAGAACGTATATATTTACTTCACTGGCAACACATGAAGAGCTTGTTTTGGGGTACATCTATTTTTCATAGAATGTGACTTTTTACATCAATCTATAAATATTAGTAGCTCTATCAGATAGCACAATCGAAAAGTTGAAATTCCCACCACAAAGTGGTACAAAATGTGCAAGAAAATGACTTTATTTTCAAAAGGGGGTAGATCCATTTTAGTTTATTTTCAAAAGGGGTACACCCAAAACATAAAAATTAGTAAATAAAAAAAAAAATGAGAACTCACATATTTTTTGTAAGTGTGGTTTTACATTCACATGTTTTTTTTTTTTTTTTTTCGGGGGGGGGTTTGGTTAAGTTGGTTTCACTCGGAAACCTTGCGATGTGAGTGAATTTAATAAACTATTTTTTTTTCTTTGAATGGTTTTGGATCTACCCCCTTCCGGAAATAAACTGCAGTATGTTTCCAAAAGGGGGTACATCCATTTCTCATAAAATTTCAATTCTTTATCAAAATTCATGTAATTTTAGCAGCTCTATAAGATAACACACATGACAAGTTTGAATTGAAGCTAAAACTGTTAACATTGACAGAGAAAATGATTTTTACTTTCCAAAAGGGAGTAGATCCAAAAATGATAAATAAAAAATATAGAAAATAAAAACAAACATTTTTAAAAATTCAAAAATCACCGATGTTTTCTAAGTGTGGTTTTACATTCGCATTACGGGGTAATTTTTAAAGTGATAGGGTAACATTGTTGAGCTTCAATTTAAAAAAATTGTCAAATTTTGACTACATAGTAGTGTTCATATGGACAAATAAAAACCCTAGAATAAAAAGTTTGGAAAGTTACACTGCCAATGGCAAGTTATGCATGAATAAACAATTAAAACTCGGGGCGAGTTTAAATAGCGTACGTGTACACACAGTAAGTCTATGGGAGAAAATGGGCAGGTGAATCCGATCAACTTACGATTTTCACTTTTGAAATAATCATTTTGAAATACAATTTTTTTCAGGGCGTCATTTTTTAGACCTTATCAAAGACAATGGTAGAATGGGGAATCATGTAGCTCAGATTTTTTTTTAATTGTGGTAAATGTTAGCGAATGCCTTTAATGTTAAGTTGGTTTTATGCAAAAACACTGCAATATAAATAAATTTAAAAACCTATTTTTTTCTCAGAATGGTAAAAGGTAGATCATCCCCTTTTGGAAATAGACTCTTCATATAAAAATGTACATTCATTGAAGTATTAGAACCTGTTGATCTTGATTTTAATATGACGAAGTGATCAAAAAAGTCGACAAAAACCTAAAATTATGAATGAATGACAACAATTATTCTTCGGTTAATATGCACAAAGTAGGTTAAAATGGAACAAGGATATTGCTCTATGCGCTGTGTGATTCAAAGATTTTCAGACGGTTTGTTACGGATTTGTGAATTACTAATAAAATGAGTAATCAACATGCGGATAGGTGGTTTGATTCATTAATGTTAGGTTGTATTAAACGATTTTGCCGATTGATTGACGGATGGATGAGTTGATTTGATTGATTGATTGATCGATTGATTGATTGATTGATTGATTGATTGATTGATTGATTGATTGATTGTCACGTATTTAAATTACAAAGGCTTTACAAAGAGGCAGAAAATCTCACAGAACGGTAATGCACTTGCTCAATTTCTTTTTCGGCTCAATATTTTATGCCCGTTTTCTTGAAAAGAAGAACATATCACACACAAAATACAGACATAATATGGACATATGTGATATGTAAAAATACACAGATACATACCTCCATATAGTACAGACAGACAAACTCCATTTTATAATATGGAAACATCTTTCATAATTGAAGATGTATCGTTAGTTCAAATATTGGGCGATATGTGTTGCACTCTATCACGGATCCTATAAGATCACAACAGAAGAAAAGGTCAAATCAGCCACATATTACAAATTACAAAGCACTAAACACTTGAGTTGACGTTTATTTGGATCCGAAATGATCACAAGGGAAAACAGGCCACGGATGTACTGGCGAAGAGGCGTCAGGAAGGGAATCGAACGACCACCCCCTAATTTCAAAGGGTTCGCATTCATGGTTTTACCGAGGGCTTTTTTCACAATGATATAAATGCAATCCATTGTTTAGGTTAATTTTAATCACATCTTGCTGCTATTGCATTGCAAGAAAATGTCCAAAAACATTATGAGCCACGTACCACCAGAAATCCTGGATACATCCTGCAGCAATTTTACTTAATTTGTGAGGGAACATTTCGTGCCTTTGTTCATATGTCTGATTGTCTGGTTGTCTCGTGTGTATCATGTTCTTGCGCTTATTTATCACATATATCATTCAAACCTGCTCTGGTGCTCGATTCCGGACTCCTGCAAAGACTGTCCATGTTGCACATTCTTTTGAAGAAGCCACACCTTGAAGCATAACTTTCAAAAATATTGACGATCGCTAACTTACGTTTTCCTCGGAAAAGTCATACAACCTTAATTTGTTTGCTGTTCAATAGAACTACACGTCTATGGCTCGTAAAAGGTTATTGATGACCTTCTACTTTCCATCGACAATCAAAGAGCATGCGGCTGCAATGTTCTCATCTTATGGACTATTCTGCCCGCTTTTGATTTTCACCCTGCTTCTCGTCATTTACGCAGACCAAGGCAGTAATTGCTTACATTTGGAAAAAATCTTACTTAGATCGCCGTATTGTCACAAAGTTGTTATTAATGGAATACATTTTAGTTCAATTCCCATCACTTACTTGTTATTGGCGACTTCTGAATTTCCTTTAGACACTGTCCTTTTGGGGAAGCTCGATCAGATCTGCACATTATGCAGTCTATACCGACGAAACACAAATACGAGGGTTAGATCGAGAAGTTCTCGGCCTCACCAAGGGGAAAGGGTGTTGTCAGGATACTTCCTAGTTCCTAGGTTATTTTTCAACATTGTCCCCCCTTCACCTCAATGCACTTTGGTCACGGCCGTGTCAAACATTCGTGATGCCTTCATTGGTAGAAGCGTTCATTTTGGTCCTTCAGGTAGGAACTCTACAGCCTTAATGACGTCATCATCCGAACTCAAAATAGCGTCACGATGTGCCGGATTTTGAGTTGGAAACAAAATTGAGTTCAGATGGGGCCAGATCTGGTGAATAAGGTGGGTGGGGCAACAATACAAATCCACACTTGGTAGCTTCAGCCACTGCAACTTGCGCTGTGTGGACAGATGCATTGTCCTGCAGCAGAAGGACACCAGTACGCAGCTTTCCCCCGGTGGTGTCACTCATATTGACCATGTGTACGCATGCTCGTTCACTTTTTCGCGAAAAAAGGGTGTATTTTGAGAGTATGTTCGCGAACATAAATGTACGCGATTTTTTTAAAAAAAGGGTCCTTTTTGTCGACGATGTACTCGATATTTTTAAAAAAAGGGTATTTTTTATGAACACGAAAATGTGAAATCCAAGAAATCTTGCCATCTTGGGGGGCAAATTTGAGTAGATATTTCTATACACGACGCTTCATCGCAAGCGCAAGAACGCAATCGATGCGGGAATCGATGATCCGATAGTAAACCGATTGTGAACCGGATCGATCAGAATCAGCTGATTCTGAATGACGCCAACTTAACGTTAGACGCAATCACAACTAATTCGTTACGGAGACCAGTTTGTTATGCCCTTCATTTTAGACGTGCTGTCAAAACGCTACACAGTAGTGGAATTGATTTGAACTTTGTGAGATGAAGGATTTTGCTCTACACTCAAGTAAAGAAGGAAGAATTTGCGGCTAGCTGCCAGCAACACTCAATATAATTATATATATCGGTCCCACATATTGGTCTTCGCGTAAGTGATTGTGTTTTGGAAGATAACGAGATGACAACTGGCCGAAGGCTTGGATTAGAATATTTGAGAGATTCAGACTAGTATCTGAACTGTATGAATCTTAAAGTGAAGCGCAAGTGAATGCTCTGGTTTATTCAATTGTGATCAAACCGATGTCTGATATTCTTGCTGCATTCAAATTAACAGCAGAAACAGTCGGTGCCAGTGCCAGTGTCTTGAGTTTGAGTTTGACAAACATTTGGTGAAAAAGCACGATGCATGGGATCTCTGAATATGTTCCATCAGAGAAAACAGAAGGAAGTGGAATCTGTTGATAGTTTCATTACACACTTACATAGTTTAAGCCAACACTGTCGGACTGTACGTCGGACACACCTGTCCGGGACCTGCGGTTGAACAAGAAAGCAGGTAAGGGGAACTAATCCCAAAGCGAAAAACTAGCAATAAGTGAAACAAAATCCTTAAGTATAGACCTCTAGTGTAGTTATAAAGTGAAAGATCAGTATCTTGCATTGTTAGCGTATCACTCAACACATATTTGCCCACAAAATTGCTAATGAGACGTCAGTTGTGTAGGCTACTACTCTACTGTCGCAAGTCGCAATCCCGGGTCGCAAGCAGTTCAGCTACATCCAGAATATCCAAATATCAAAGAACTACATGACTGCGACAGTCGTTGCAGATCTCAGCAAACCGAGAGTTACAACAGGCGCCGAGTCACACACCTTCCAGATCTTCAACCAGGGGAGAAGGTAATTTATGGCATTGAGAGTTAATGCAACCAGTACGCAATCATTGGCAGAGGAAAAACACCTCGAGCCTACATAGCGTCAACTCCAAGAGGGACACTCTGAAGTAATTGACGCGCTTTGGTCCACAGCACTTTGAGTGTGAACATCTACAGTACAGCCTAGAATTTTCGACACCATTACACCATTCGCTTTTTGACAGAGATAACCATCTGTTCTGGGGAATTATTTATAAAAATAAGTTCTCCTTTGAAATGAAAATGTGTTTTTGTGCGTGTTCTTGAAATGTAAAAAAAGGGGTAATTTTGTAAAAGTGTACTTGAAATGCAATAAAAGGGGGTGTTTTTAAAGGTTAATTTGTACCCGTTTTCATGTAAAAAAAGGGGTCAAAATTAGTGAGAATGTACTTGAAACCACGCAAAAAAGGGGGTATTTTTTTGACTTGGAGAACGAGCATGCGTTACGCCTTTGAATAGGAAGTGATGCCACCGGGAGCTTTCCCCTGCGGTTTGTCTTAATAGCTTCTTTTAGCTGACGTAATTCTGAGGCGTAGTAGCTCCCAGTGATGGTCTGACCTCTTTGGAGGTAGTCAATCATAATGACGCCCTTGCTATCCCCCAAAACAGAGGCCATCGATCTTCCCAGCAGATGCCACTTGCTTGAACTTCCTGGGAGGGGGAGATCCAAGATGCTTCCACTGCTTTCTTTGCATCTTTGATTGTGGCTCAAAGTGATGAACCTATGTTTCATCCTGGGTGACAATTCTAGCAAAGAAATTGTATGGATCAGTTTTGAAGCGGGCCAGAAGTTCCTTTGAAGTATCGAGTCTGGCAAACTTCTGATCTGGAGTCAACATTCTCGGAACCCATCTTGCCGTCAGCTTGCTCATACCTAAGGTGTCAGTTAAAACACCCTGCACTGAACCATAACTGATGACCATAGTGTCGGCTATATGCTGAATAGTTACACGTCTGTCTTATAGCACCATGCTATGAATGGCGTCCACTTGTTCTTCTGTTGTTGAAGATCTTGGACGTCCGGACCTTGTATCATCCTCTGTACTCTCCCTTCCCCGCTTGAATTCAGCAGTCCACTTCTTTACGGTGGAATAGGAAGGAGAGTCATCACCAAGTGTTTGTAACATGTTATTATGGATGGCCTTGGGTGTCATGCCCGGTTTATGCAGATATTTAATCACCACACGAGTTTCTTTTGTGTCCATTTTTGGATCTTCACTAGATGTGAAGACATTCAAAGAGCCTCACCCAAAAATAAATAAAGACAGACGCATGAATGTTAGTGCATAACCATACAAGGTATAGTAATTTACAACTGTATCATAGATTTGGAGATGCTGCCCTGCCTTCTAGGTGAGGCCGAGAACTTTTTGATATTCCCTCGTATACCTTATCATGAAACCGAGGGCACATAGTGATGCTTTGTGCACACTAAAGGGATTGTATTTATGCCATCAAAACTTGGTCAGCCGCCAATAATCTTCAACAAAATAATTTAAAAACATAATTGCTTCATGTCTACTCCAAGTTTAGGAACCCCGACAACTCATCGTACATGGACTTAGAAACTGGAAACATAACTCTTCTGACAGTGTCCTTAATGGGGGGGGGGGGTGTCACGGTAGATAAAAACCTCACTTTAAAACAACAGGCCTTACATACACGAAGCAAACCCATTTGACACAGTACTCATAAGTCTGAACATTTGACAAATCGCTTCCTGGGGTATAAGTAAATGAAAAATGATATGAAATATCTTGACAAATCAGCCTGTTGACTTTTGATTTATGTATTTTGATCGTCACACGTGGACTACTGTAATAATTCTGGTCTCCCCAACTCTCGCATATAGCTCCTTTTCTACGGATACAACAATGCAGCTGCTGACATCTCACTTTGGGTAGAAGAAATTCGGCTGCTATATCTGCTCTTCAAAGCTGCTATCTGCCGTACAACTATATGTTTTAATCTACAGGGCACTGCCTTTTGATAATTACCGTAATTCGAAACAGACTCTAGTTTGTGCGGGTTATCCATCCCACAGTTTGGCACTAAAGAAGTTTGATCGCTGCTTCACACATCATTTGAGACCTGCAACGCAAAGAGAAAGTATATTTTCAATTCAACTCTGCCAGCAAAAACGTTTATCTTACCACCATGAATGACTCTGATAATGATTATTCCTGGAAGTATATACCAGATTTTAACATTCTGGTACCAGTGTACGTAACAACATCCATCTGTGCGTTAAGCATTACTGCAGTTGGTTTGCTGGCAAATGCACTAGTCTTCTTCGTTATCGTTAGCTCCCGTTCCATGCGGAATAGAGTCCACAACATTTACCTGGCCAATCTGTCCGTCACTGATTTTGCGTATCTTGCCATTCGTGGACTAACAGCCGGGATTAGCTACGCGATAGGTGCTGCAAACAAAGACATTCCAATACATCCACACAGAGCCATCGTTGGAGTTCAACTAGTAAGTTTCTGTTTCTATATTCAACTAGTCGCTGTGCACCTGTACCTGAAGGGCGATTTCGTATTGAAAATGCTGACCCCCCCTTTTTTTTTACATGTTTCAGTTTTCTGTCCATGCTTTAAATCTATTAAGATATCTCTTATGGTCATTTTATAGCAGTATGGGAAGATGATTATACATAAGTCTAATGGTTAGCTGGGGTGAATAATCATTTTTGACTGAATAAGGGCTATTTTTTTCTTCAGTTATTGAATTCTTGAATTATTCCAGATGTCCAGTTATTACTCCCTTCTTTTAGTACTAAAACATGGCCATAAAGTAAATCTTCAGTCCTTATTTGTTTGGACAGTGGATATAAAAATGTTGCTATAAAGTGGCCATTTTTTTCTGTAATAAGGAATCGCCCTGAACTAAATGTAAGAATATACGCCATACAATAATCTAATCACTAATACACCAACTGTTAGCAAGAGATGCCACTTCACCATATTCAATAGAATTATCGTAAAAGTATACCCTTACACCTTATAATTGAGGATAGCAAAAAAAATAATAAAACCAACAACATTTCAGATTCGTGAATGTGAGTATGTAGTGACTAAGATTAAGAGGAAATCTCGTGATTTGAAGAAGTTCTTACCGGGATAGCACTGCTATATAAAAAAAGGATATTGTTTAAGGTTTCTGTCGTCTAAATTTCATGGTCAAATGTTTAATACTTGTTAATCAATCATCATCAGTACTCAATGTGACAGGCGAATTTGTTATGTAGTTTCTATGTGATCAGTTTCTATCAGGACACCAGATTAATATAATACTGGTAAATGAACATTCGTTTCTCCACAAGTTAAAACAAAATCCCAATAATCCAAAGTCGAATTATTTCAGCCAGGAGATACACTCCAGCTTGTGTACACATTTGTATATGTTTCAACCCATTTTGTTCTTGAGCGTTTGACTTCTCCCAATCATGTCAGTCAATATCATCGCTGAATATTTCATAAGTCTACAACAGAACTAAATGAATGTATTCCTTATACAACAATCTTATCACTAATAAATCAAATGTTGCCAAGAGATTCGTTTCATTAAAATGAGGATATATGAACGTAAAGATGTAATGAAATAAGATTACAGACTGTAAAACTATTTACATCCACATCCAGAAATACGTGTAAATATACATTGTACATAAAATTAATATTCTGTTGATTATTGAATTTGATTTTGAATCTATTAACAACAATACGCAAAGTGTATACATGTATTCAAGTGGGTAACAAGTAACTAAATTAAACAGTTGATGTCATACACATATCCATACATGAGTTAAAATGATAGAGAAAATATCCATGGTTTATCATAGCATATAATATCATATAATATCTTTTTAAATTAATATCTGATCAATACGCAAAACAATGATTGGATTTCTTAAAGATACACACAAGATATAGCTACACTTGATGCTTTCACAGCAATTCTGTTAGTATATAGTGATTGGAAGAAAGGTTATCTTACACATTTTAATGTGTAAAAAAAATGTTGTTTAAGAGAAAATCAAGAGTCAGCACGAGTACGAGTGCTAGTGTATTTAGTCACATCCAATAATCAAGAAGGAATATTTAACATTATGCGATGTATATCAGTCATCCAAAACTAATTTACAGGCATATCCTATATACCTTAGGGCTTGTATTCCTTATCAGAGGCGTCGATCCTGGGGAGGGGGGGGGGCAATCACCCCACTTATTGAAAATTTGGGGGGGGGGCACACATATCGTATCATTTGCCCCCCCCAAAAAAAAAAATAAAAATAACAAATAATATTAATAATTTGTACAACTTGAAAATTCATATATGCCAATGCAAATAATATGTTATAAAACGCATTGGAAAGCTTATAAAACCATTAAAGATGCTGAACATCATGTCTAAAGATACACAGTTTGCAATTTGGACTTTTTTCACTTTGCACCCCCCCCCCCACCGACATGGATCGACGTCCCTGTTCCTGATAATCTGACGTAAATCAAATACGTGGAGACGATGAGCATTAACCATTTAATATAATCTGGTTATAAAGTAGACTAGCAAATGTGACAGTGTCCATATTTTTAGTACGTAATTGCCCTCTGTTTTTTATTTAAGTATGAATATTTCTATTCATTGATTTATTTGAGAGTAAAATTTGCTCATTGTGCTGTTTTTGAGAATCGAATAAGTTTCATTATTTTTTTTCAGCAAATTAACCTCGGAATACATTCATTTATATTCCCTGACCAGATCACAATTGCAGCGACTTGTTCAGCTCTTACGGCTCTTGCTTGTGACCGGTTCTTTGCCATTGTTCTTCCCTTGAAGGCAAGGTATTTGAGAACTGTTAGGAGTGCGCGGATCATTAACGTATTCGTCTGGCTCGGTAAGTTTACATCGGTGGTTGACATAGGTGTACGGGACCTCATTATTTTAGGAGGGGACACAATTTATTGCCCGAATATCTGCTCAGTGCTCAAATAATATTTTGTACCTTCGAAGCACTATTTTGTGGTGGACTTCTAAAACGTTGTGATTTTCACTTCATTCTAACATGAAAGGAAATGAATTGCTTTAGAATGCTAGAAAAGAGAAGGCCCTTCTTTTATTATTTTACATTTTACATCGCGTTATTATCTACTATCATAGAATATTATTAAATCAGAAATAGTGAGTGTCCGCTGGAATTTCACTTCCCTACAGTAAGAACATACCACCTTCTGATCAAAGAAGGTGAGAGGTTCATATTGCGACAATACTACTACTACTACTTCTACTACTACTACTAATACTACTACTACTACTACTACTACTACTACTACTAATAATGGGTTCTTTTAGTGCGCTATCCACACAGTATCATAGCGCTTACTCATTATTATTATCCCGGTCACCGGATACATTAATTCTATCCAGCACTTATAATGCTCACTCTCCACCCCCTAGATAGCATTCCAGCCAGTCGCCATTTTACAGGCGCGCACATGCTAGTCATTCAACATAAACATTCCCATCCTACCGGGTACCCATATATACACCTATAGAGCGGCAGTATGGATAAAAATGCCTTGCTGAAGGGTCTTCGTGCCGGGGAGTAGCTGGGCTTGAACCCAGTACCTTTGGATTGGGAGACGAGCGATCTACCGCTTAGCCACGACACGTCCATAATGAAACCACAATGCAATGAAATAACAGTTTGATGGCAGGTGTTTTGAACAGTAACTGTGAATTGACCAAGTACACACAATGAACGCAGATGTGGGTCTGGGAGGTGGGTTCCCATTCCCTTGGTGAGAAATTTTGCATGCGCACCTTCAAAATCATACATTTTAGCCCCATGTAGTGACAAAAGCAATCCATAATTCATTGACTTTCATTTCGACATTTTTGACCACTTAAACTTAATACTTAATTTAAGGTGCCGATATCTTATTTCTTTTAAATTTATGACTGTCATATTGAAATATAATCCAATGCGTTAACATGACGTTATGAAGATATCATAACGCAAATTCCTGGGAACCTTATTCAGGAATAACGTCATTTAAAAGGAAATTTGGGGACAGAGTTCATTTATTAACACACTATAACGACATATTGCTTTCTTGGTGTTATTCTTATTCTTAAACAACTGTTAATTTGGAAATTGGTCAGCTCCAGAAATTGTACACTCGGGCAGAAGATGCAAATCGGGCTTGCTTTGAAGGAAATTTGGATAAATGCTATTAACCGGCCAGGAGATTTAGGAAAATTCGTGCAGAAGCTGCTGTATGGTGGGGCACGGGCTTGAGAAAAAATATGGGAAAATACTTCTTAACATGCTAAATGGGCATGAACTTGAGAAAACAATTGGTAGAAGCATGCATGCACACAGAAAATAGGGGGTTTAAATGTATTTTGACAATTGTGAACCTCGGGGTTCATATCGTCATAACAATGGCGCAGATCCGGTTATTACTTTAATTTGTCAACATTTAGCTTAAGAGTTCAAATTGCATCCTTTGTTCCATTTCAAACGGGAAAATCTGCAAAATCGGATGCAAATGGCAGACCTAAATGGAAGCGGTATTGTTACAAAAAAAGAGGGTTCTAAATAGAATTATGTTTTCTCCTGTGTATTTATGTGGGATAGGAGCTATAGGAAACTTTGGGCAGAAGCTGCTGATGAGTCTGGACATTGAGAACAATTTGGACAGAAACCGAAATTCGTGCAGAAACTAGCTATATGTCACAAGAGTTTGAAAATTGATACCAGGATTTGCAAGTCCATCACTTCCCTTCATTATCAATACCAAACGGTAGTTTAGTACTTACAAATGGTGTGTTGAAAGTTTGAGATCCATACGTCATGAATTTGTTGTTTCATGAGAAAAAAAAACAATAACGATATGCTTCAAGAATATTGTTCTTTCCGCGACTTTAAATTTTGCTCAAATTGGGGATCACGGTTATGTGTACGTTCGCATGACCAGCGGAGCACTCTGATTGGTTAAACGGCTAAACTCCGCGCGACCTTCGGCTAACGGCTGATCGGACAATTTTGGAACTAACGGAACGGCCCGTGCACGTTAACGTCACTGTGTAAATTTGGAAGTTTAAATGTCCAGAATTTCACCAAAACTACGTATTCTACCCAAAGCTTGTATGACACGTGTTTATTTATACTAATCTAACGATTTGACCTGATTTCATTCATTTTACCGTTTTCTGGCGTGCAAATCCCGTAGGCTACTCTGTATTTAAGGAAACTTTAGAAACTTCACAACACATGAATTCACAATTTTAAATCTTGTTTTATGTTCCTTTTGGGTTGGATCAAATATTTGCAAAACACGTTTTGGTGTGCAATTATGAAACACAGATTTTAAAAGCGTTAACAGTGCTGCACTTTGAAAAGAATGAAAGATTAATGCTGTTATATTGAAGTGTAATATCAATATAATGATGTACACTTACATATTCCTCATACAGTCACATCTGTCTTTTTCTTGTACTTTGTAGGTTCTCTTGTCTTCACGGCTGTGGCAGTTGCGATCAAGAATAAGGTCCAAGCGGTGTATTGGTTTGTTATCCTGCTGGTCTTCACGTACATCTTGCCGTTGCTCATAATCACTGCCTGTTACGTGAACATTTACGTGCATGCTGTAAGAGTGAAGTCATTTCAAGTGGACATTAATCAGCTGCGTAGAAAAATGCGCCTCCTCCGTCTGATCGCGTGCGTGGTCTTATCGTTCGGGTTGTGCTGGGGATTGTGGTACTTGCGGCGGATTCTCTCTGCTACGTTTACCATCGAAAAATTCACGGATGATGAGATATGCCGTTGCGTAGCGGAGCTTCTGACGATCATCAACAGTGCCCTCAATCCATTTCTGTACGCGGCTACTAACAAGAAAATATCGGGGAAGATCCGTCTCTTGTTTGGTGGACGTAAAGAAATCCCATCAGTAAGCGATACTACTGCTTCCACTCGGGCAGTGCGAGATGTGTCGAAGGGTGGCATGGCATCCTCAACTACGGAAAATGATGGGGCGCTGGGTGGCACCTGTGAGTTGGAACGCAACAAAGTGACCGCGGACACCTACTTGTAATAATAAGCACTCCACCTGGACTCGCGTCTCGGATTACTACTACTCCCCCCCCCCACGCACGCTGGTAATAGACTGATAGATATACCACGTTAATCTTTATCATTATTTTTTGTCCTTCATCATCATTGCATCGTCATTATCAGCATTGTTATCATCAACATCCTCATCATCGTCATCATCATTGTCATCATTATTAACACTATCATCATCAGTAGCGGTGATTTTATGCGATGAGTGTGTGTGTGTGGGGGGGGGGGAGCGGAATCACAGAAGGCGAGAAGAAATACCCTCGCGCGGGGTAAAATTCGCCCGGAGGATACTATTTTCGTTAAAAAGTGGACAGTATGCCTCTGGAAACACCCCCTTCTCCCGCATTAATAACATTGAATCATAATTCTCTTTTGAATACGTTTGCAGATCATAAAAAAACTATCCAAAATGCTAAGAAACTTGATTTTAAGCTTTAAAAATCGAAGGGGGGGACATGTCCTCTTGTCCCCCACCCCCCTCCCCGGATCGCCACCCATGATCATCATCGTATTTGTCGCCGTTGTCAACATAAACATCACATCGTCATACACACTACAAACCCTCACAACTGCTCCCAACAAGTGCATATCCAACGACGTCAAGGTTCACATTCATGACATTAATAATATTTGATGAAATCTTTAGGCGCTCTGTAAGACGATTCACAAATTTGTCGACGTGCTTATATCCGATGGGCACAAAGAGTAAAAATTACAATGTTACTGCATAATTAGCGTCACTACGTTCTTGAGCACAATGGATATCTGCCAGGTCATAATTGTGTGCAATTAGAACAAGAATGCCGTTTTGAACCTGATGTTTATAAAAAAAAAATACCAATCTACGGCTATACATTTCATAAAGCACATAAATAACGTTTGAGGTTGGTGGAAAATTTCTTGGCCAAAAATTTTCACGGCCAAATTCGCGGCCAATTTTTTTCACGGCCAAATTTAAAAAAATAAGAGGGGGCGGTCGCTCCCCTGCGGCCTCCCCCCCCCCCCGCCGTGGCGTCGCCCCTGTGTGTATGGGGTCACTTACCCTCCCTTGCCAAAAGTATTGCAACATACACTATTATAATGCATGCATTTTGAGTTAAAAGAGTCTTTCTATAGTCATATCCTAGTGAAATAATTGTTGGAAAATAATTGATGTGAAATGAAGTCGATAAATATCCTTTCTCTTTTCTTCTCCAAGGCGGAAAGATTATCCAATGCAGGTGCACTCACGCGACAGAGGGGCTGGAACACAAAATTTAACATTTGTTGCTCCCTATAGGGTGGGGGTGTTTAATTCAATTATTCACCCTATCCTCGTAATTCGGCTTCATATTTCACTTGAAACGGTCTTGCAGGTTTGAAAAAAAAACTTCCAGCTAACAAAAAAATGCCAATATATTACTATAAAGTTGTCTCAGAAAGGAGACCACAACCAGGGAAGAATAAAGCGCCTCCTATCTTTATAAGACAGTGGTAATGACGATACATCCCATATTTTAGATAGGACATGTGCAAGTTATAATTTCAAATTCTTTCTCAACTCTGAAGGCGGTTTATTATTGCAAACATACAAAATTTTTACTATCATCTGACTTTCCTTTACATTGGATATAATGATGTGGAGCGAAGGCCACCATCTTTTATTAATAGCCGTATCCTCCTTACCACTGTCTTATAAAAATAGGAGCCACTTTCTTCTTCGCTGGGTATGGTATTCTTTCTGAGACGCTTCAGAGTAAAATATTGGAAGTGTTTGTTGGAAGTCTTTCCAAACCATTAAAACCGTTTCACTGGAAATATGAAACTGAATTACAATGCTAGGGTGAATTAAACACCCACCCTATAGGAAACAAAAAAAATAAATTTTTGTTCCACTCCTCTGCCGTTGGTGCGTCTGCATTGGATAATCTCTCCGCCTTGGAGAAGAAAGGAGAAAGAATAATTGACTTCATTTCATTTTTTTCAATAATAACTTCACCAGGACATCTAGAAGACCCCTTTAACTCATAATGCATGCTTTATAATATATGTTGCAGTACCTTTGGCAAAGGATGGTAGTTGTAAATATAATATAATTTAATAATTGATATGTTATTGATATGATGTTTAGAGTATAGAGTAACAGAGCTGTATACAGCCTAGTGTATAGATCACCTGACTTATGATATTCTATTGAGGTCTCAAATGATGTTTTAATAGGATAGCACGGTGAGTAGATATACGGGCATGTAGATGTACCATACATAATGTAAATAATGGGGTTAGCACGCTGAAAACCATGCCCGTACGGGTGTATAACATATCGTATTAGATATGATATTGGAAAGAATATGGTCAGTTTATGGTTGTGTTTAGTAATTGAAAATAGAAATAACGAAAATACCCCGTGTATTGGCAATTATAAGTTAAAGAAAAATTGCACTAAATTATATGTACTATAACGCATAGATTTTTTCAGGTACATGTGAGCGTCATAAGTTAGATATGTGATTTCAATGCGATGTGTATGAATCGTACATGTATAAAGATGCACAGTAAATGTGTACTGTAAATAAATTATATAAGGTGTTGATAACGTGGAGTATAAAACACAAAGAGTTCATGGCCAATGAGGCTAAAAGTGATGTTTGTAATAAACGTTGCTGAGATTGATTAGTAACGATTGTGTCACTGAATTGTAAATACTGTTATAGTTCTTACGCCCGTAGGCTGCGTAGAATATATTTTTTTCTACTGTATTTAAAAAAATCAATAACGTTTGTTAATTATATCAACAACACACAATTTGAAACGCTTCTTTTTTTTGAGTCTCCGACATTTTGCCAAAAGTAACGCACATGGTCATTTCTTC
>JZLH01S0067609.1:0-15842 GCA_001188425.1 Eucidaris tribuloides
GTGTGTGTGTGTGTGTGTGTGTGTGTGTGTAGTGTGTGTGTGTGTGTGTGTGTGTGTAGTGTGTGTGTGTGTGTGTGTGTATACGTGTGTGTGTGTGTGTGTGTGTGTGTGTGTGTGTGTGCGTGCGTGCGTGTGTGTGGGGGGGATGGAGTAGATCTATGTATATTCATGGGGAAAATCACTCATGCTTCCCACCTCCCAAATAAAGAAAAAACAAAACAAAACAAAAATAAAAATTAAATTAAAAAATATATTTAAAAGAATAACAAAAAAAAAAAATAGTAATAATACATGCAAGTATTTGAAATAAAGGAATGAACTGACTGTTGGAAAAGTCTTAATTAAAAGCTCATAATGAAAACCTTGCTGACTAGCTATCTAGACATGCCAATGTTACAACAGACCAATCCAATTTTAATTTACCAACTAAAAAAAAGGTTTCAAACCATTTTGGATACTAGTGAGAAATCATGTGTATCATTCATTATGCATCACAATTCACAATGTTGTGCCAATGTACTGTAGTAGGTGTGACTTTTTGTGTACATGTAATATTACTAGACACAGTGACTTTCCGTTTCAAAAAATGGTCTTTTCCATTTCTGAAAACCAATTCCGTTTCAACTTGATCTAGAAATGGAAATTCCAGTTTGTCATAGAAAATGTAGGCCTACACAGCAAAAAAACATGAATTCTATTTTGCAAAGGTAAATTCTATGAATTGTCACATGAAAAGTACAGAATTAAATTGGATTTTCCGTTTCGATTTACCGGTAAACAGAACAGAAAATCACTGTCCCTAACGTTACATGTATCATGTGTATGGGAGCCTTTTTTATACAGTAGAGTGGAAGCAAAATTGTCTTGAAAGATCAGCCTCTAACAAAATTATACTGGAAAAGACCCCGGCCCTAATCATTTTTCTTTATTTATTGATATTTTTTAGAGGGGGGTGCCCAAAAGAATTCTTCCCGGCGCCACCTTCCATTACACTGAAAATAATTAACGTTATAGCTTAATTAAATTTAAAGTAAACATCATTTTATTATTATATGAAAAAACATGAGCTCAACATTCGAACCCACGAAAACATGATTAAGTTTTTCTAATCTTAAATCTAGGCCTAGGTCCAGCATAATATTTTGTGGCATATATTGCATTCATTCTGTATTGTATACACAAATTGTTAGTTTTTTCAATGTTGGGCATAGATTCTATGTGGTCTGTTATTGTAAACTGGTAGATCTAGCTCAGTCTGAGTGTTACTTTAACTTTAAGACTGCCCCATCACGACCGCACAGCCACACAAGTCACAAGTACACAAACATGACAATTTCACACTCGTTCTTCATCGTTCATCATGTTCATATCCACTAAACAGACATGCAATGCATGCTGCATGCTCGAAACTTCGACCTCCTTTGCTGTAGCACTTCTCAGATAAAATTTCTATCGAACATTTCTAGTGTTACAAGTACGTTAGCAGCTTACAACATTACATACCATTTTTTTCCAGACAAACATCAAAGTTTATGTAAACAATCTGTCTTAGCTCACTTCGTGACCCACATCTTGTTGGAAAAAAAATGAGACAGCAATGTATACGGACGTAAGTGTAAGCAGGTAGATGACAGCTGATAATGCCACCGGATGACATTACACGTGACGTGTCATTTTGACGTGACTTTTGGAACCAGCGGATCGTGAGCTTTCCCGCCAATTTTGAATCCTTATAAATACCGAAGGTGCGCACGTGTTAGGCATATTTCTGGTTCAGTACTTACTCGAGAAACATCACACAGCAACACAAGATGTCTGGACGTGGAGGCAAAGGAGGAAAAGCTCGCTCGAAGGCCAAGAGCCGATCGGTCCGCGCCGGGCTGCAGTTCCCCGTCGGCCGTGTTCACCGTTTCCTTCGCAAGGGGAATTACGCCCAACGTGTCGGGGCCGGAGCACCCGTCTACCTCGCCGCCGTGCTCGAATACCTGGCTGCCGAGATCCTCGAGTTGGCAGGCAACGCCGCCCGCGACAACAAGAAATCCAGGATCATCCCCCGACACCTTCAGCTGGCTGTCCGCAACGACGAGGAGTTGAACAAGCTGCTGAGCGGAGTCACCATCGCCCAGGGTGGTGTGCTGCCGAACATCCAGGCGGTACTCCTCCCCAAGAAATCGGCGGCCGCCAAGTCGGCGGGCAAGAAGACCTCACAGTCGCTGGAGTATTAAAACTCCAGATTCGTCATGTGTGCTCATGATTAATACCAGGCAGTGAGCTCAGTCTAAACGGCTCTTTTCAGAGCCACAAATATTCTTGAAGAAATGAAAGATAATTACTTAAATAATTAAGCAAATGATCGTCTTAATAATCAGTTAATGGGTTTAATAGTTTACCCAACTCTAACATTGTTATTAGGCCCCACTAACACTAACAGCCTACTGGCTGGGGAGCAAATAAATGGTCATCTTCATAGGGAATGAGGCTTGAACTTAATAAAAACTTGCCGGCCTCGCATAAAAATAGAAGTTTATCTATTTTACTACTAGTATTCAAAAACTTTTTGGAGGGGGGGGGTAGGGAGAAGTATGAACATGTTCCAATTCAATTTTGCTCTCACATTTGAATTATTTTTTGCACAAAATTGAAGGTCACCAGATAAAATTTCATGATATTCAAATTACAATTACAAAAAGATCATTACAGGATGTACGTGTGTGTGTGTGTGTGTGTGTGTGTGTAGTGTGTGTGTGTGTGTGTGTGTGTGTAGTGTGTGTGTGTTGTTGTGTGTGTGTTGTGTGTGTGTGTGTGTGTGCCAGTGCGTGCGTGTGTGTGGGGGGATGGAGTACGATCTATGTATAATTCATGGGGAAAATCACTCATGCTGCCACCTCCCAAATAAAGAAAAAAAACAAAACAAAACAAAAATAAAAATTAAATTAAAAAATATATTAAAAGAATAACAAAAAAAAAAAATAGTAATAATACATGCAAGTATTTAAATAAAGGAATGAACTGACTGTTGGAAAAGTCTTAATTAAAAGCTCATAATGAAAACCTTGTGACTAGCTATCTAGACATGCCATGTTACAACAGACCAATCCAATTTTAATTTACCAACTAAAAAAAAAGGTTTCAAACCATTTTGATACTAGTGAGAAATCATGGTGTATCATTCATTATGCATCACAATTCACAAATCAAAAGAACTAAAAGATTACATAATTGTTGACAGGTATGTGGAAGCTACACAATGTCATAGTGGCGTTAGAGTTTGCAATCAATAAAAAATTAAAACACCAAGAATTTCCAGGGGCGGGCGATCCAGATATTCCAAGGGGGGGGGCTGTTGGCTGAAAATCAGTGTTTTTATGTCTCCTAAAATTCCGGGGAGTTGGGGGGGGGGGGGGCAGTGTCATTACAAGGTGTACACCCATGCCGTGTATGGACTTCAAAATGGACCCTAAACAAGTATTATCTTTCGATCTCAGAATACCCTAAACAAATATTCAAGTCTGAAAGATCCTTTTTAAAGTAACATTCTGTTAAAAGTATACCTTTACCCCTGATTTTGGCGATTTTGATACCCTTTTCAATTTATTTTTTGAGGATTTTAATGTCCTGCGCGTTACATCGCCGACCGTGAAAACACCCCTTTTTACTCATTTTTTCACACATGCATGGTGTACACCTTGTAATGACACTGCCCGCCCCCCCCCCCAACCCGGGCTAAATTCTTAAAATCTCCATCAAAATAAAAGCAATTTTAACCAAAATGGAAGCTGCCCCCCCACCTCCTACTAACAATTTCTGTTGAGATATCGACCCCTGTACAGCCTCTGAAAGCTTGCATCGTCATGAAAACAATGTCTTCGAATTATAGTGTATCACAAAATCCAACAACTACACATGTAGGACAAAATGAAATACATGAGTATGTAAACACGACAACATGAAATACATTCATATGCAAAACTTTATTCATGTTTGAATGCAGACCAGCAAGTTGGCAATTATTTTCAATATATTGCAATTATTTTGACAATAAATGAACAACATGATAATTGTCATACATGTACACCAACACATTAGGCCTACATAAACATTTTTTCAACAATTTGAAAAATCAAAACAAAAACAAAGTAGACCAAATACACTTCATCGCAGCAGATGTATGTCTCCAAAATCCTTCATCAATTTAAATTTCTTTGTTAGTCAACACCTTGTTCTTGAAATTCAATGCCTGATCATGTTTGAATGTTTCCAATCTGATCAGCAGTGTTTAAGTCATCATGGCAGTGAGTTGAAATCAGATACATACAAGGCTTTGCGACTAAATGACCTCTTAACTCTAAAATCTAATTAGTTCATTATTGCATTATAGTGAATACTTGACATACCTGAATTTTCAGACAAAATCTAACCAGGAGTTATCACAGTAACGAGACAAAATTGCATATGCAAAAGGCCCCATGACCTTTGAAGAGTTGTCAATGTCTGTGAATCCATTTGTGTGAGACTCCCATAGGCCAATGATATAAGTGAGAGGTCCAAATGCATGAAATCAATAGAAATGCATGGAAAATCAAACAACATTTTAGCATGAGAAAGGGCAAAAATGCAGGAGAGACAAATTTTTTTTTTCTGCAAATCCCTCAGACTTATGCACATATGTCAATTCGTGGGGGGACTTTTGATATTGTGATGCCCACCTTCAAAACCTTCCTTCCCCCCCCCCCCCGGATTTGCACCCCTGCACCTTATCAACCCTTTGCATGCTATACTAGGAATGTGAAATATTCTTCACCTGCCGGAATATTTACACATGTGACTGACTCAGCTAAACTATTTGGGAACTACTTCTGGATCTAGAGATGGTTCAAAATGACCTAGTTTTGGCCCCGGAGAGCCCTGTTCCTGGGCCCACACAAGGCTTAGGTGTACCATTTGAAGAACCTTGAATACCCCCCCCCCCCCCAACCTGGGGTCGTTCCTGCCAAGTTTGGCATAAATCCAATCATGAATTTTAGCGATCACGACATCTAACCTGAGGCAAATTTTCAGTGAGCTGAAGATCCAAGGAAGGGGAAGCATGATAAAAGAAACATTTTGTCCACTACACTTACAACATCATTTGCCACCCTTCACCCCCTCACAAGGCTGCCACTCGTACGGGAAATCCCCTACCGTAGGGGATTTTGGCCATGCGTAGGTTGTAGGGGATACCTACGGGGAAAATGACCTTCAGTAGGGGAAACGTAGGGGGTTTTGATGATTTGTAGGAGATGTAGGGGGTTTTGACAATTTTCAGAAATATTCATACTTTTCCCAAGGAAATCCGATTACATTCGTCCATTTCGTCCATCTCCGCCGAAGAAATTGTGATCAATAATTTACATTTCTAAGGTTATTTTTTAGGGGAAAACATACCTTCGTAAGGAAAAAGTCGATTTTGTAGGAGAAAACATAGGTTCGTATGGAAAAATATGGTTAATTAGGCGTAGGGGAAAAGTGGTGTCCATAGGGGAAAATACGCATGCGGCGTAGGGGGAAATCAAAATTTTGAGTGGCAGCCCTGCCCCCTCAAGTGAAGAGAAATGAGCAAGAAATAGGGAAGTATAGAGGGATCAGGATTTTAGCTCAAAAGAAGCGACGTGTACATGGACGTGATGCTGCACAATGCACATAAGAGATTAAGAGAAGTTAAAGGTTAGTGACATGATTGGGAACACTTGAAAATGCCTCAAGAATCAAATGAGTTGAAATATATACCAACTATACACTAGCAGGAGTGGATCTCCCACCTGGGAGGATTTGTCTGTAATTTGTTTACTTAAGGAGAATCAAGCATAAACATAGGAGTATTTTAATTTTATCCAGGCACGATAAAAATAAGCCCCATAGAGAGCCACACAGCAGGTTTCCCTACTACGAGTGATATTGACATTGTTTATTATAGAATGAATCAACGTTTGACTACAAGATTTTCACCGGAGAATCCTTGCATAGTTAACTTGATTCTAGAGTAGTTTCAGCGCAAGTTGAGGACTACCCCCAATCATGTCATTTATCTTTAAGCTTGAGAGAGAAAAAGTAGCAAGGCTGAGGAAACTGAATGCTGACTACAGTGTATCTCAAAAATAATTGAGCAAGTCAAAAGTGCCCTCTTTGTTAATGAGAAAAACGTTTTTGTGACGTGATGCTTACATCACGATCAAGAGCATAGCCTTAGCTTTCAAATGCCGTTTGTTCTGTTCAATTTGCTTGTTTAATCCCGAGATATGTTCAGTTAACAACGAAAAGGTAAAATCACTACTGTGCCACTTTTACTACAGTCACACACCATCTCAATTATTGGCATTCTCCAAGTGCGGGAGATGCTTCGGAATCAAATTTGGTTTAATAGCGAGAAGAACACCAAGAGAACTACACAAGTAGGGGCAGTGATTTTCCGCGATAGCGGAAAACTGACGGAAGTTTCGGAAATCACATCTTGAAATGGAAAATGAGTTTTCAAACGGAAAATCACGGAAAACCTCATTTTTCTCAAAATTTTCACTTTTTGAAAGAAAAAAACATGAAATTTAGCACAAAAATTACAAAAAGTTGACAAAAAAGCACAGAAACAGCGGGAAAATATTTTTGTCAAGTTTCATGTAAATGGAATTGTAATTTTTTCATGTACGCAAAGTCTATAGGTAAACAGAATTTCCATTTTCCAGGCAAGTTGAAACGGAATTCCAGAATTTTGGAAACGGAAAAGGCCTTTTCTTGAAACGGAAAATCTGTCCCTACACAAGGTATGGCCATGACACCGACAACACCTGGGCAACGCCAAAAAGGTCGCCTGCGCTTCTCGCAAGTTCAACTCTACAACTTAGAAACATGTTTCCAACAACAGCGGTACATCTCACCCCCAGAACGATAACAACTTGCTAATGTTCTCAACCTTACGCCAACTCAAGTTAAAATCTGGTTTCAAAACTGCCGGTACAAGTACAGAAAGCAACACAACAACAACAAGGCCATCGGGCAACGTTCAGCTACAACGCCAGCAACTGCAACAGCAACGGCTTATGACCACCACAACATGAAACAGTATTCGCCAAGACAAGTACCCGTGCCTGTAGGCCTACTAGTCCATGGCGAGAAACTAACACAACAACAACATACCAGAACTTGCCTCCTATCGTCACCACAGAACAACCTGAAGTACCAACTGCCATATCAACAACACCCTTTCCTCCAGAACGCACCACACCCTCACCAATCGCCACCCCAAAGGTTTCAGAACCAAGTCCCACCCCAAAGATCACTTTTACAAGTGATTGTAGTAAAAGTGGCACAATTGTGATATTACCCTTTCTTATTTAAATTAACATATCTCCAGATTGAGACAAGCAAATCAAACAAAACGGTATCAGAAAGCTAAGACTATGGTCTTGATGTTGATGTAAACACCATGTCACAAGAGTATTTTCTAATTGCCAAAGAGGGCGGTTTTCACTTGCACAATTTTTTTTTTAGACACACTGTAGAAAAAAGAAGAGAAAGCTCAGCAAAAATCTGTCAATACGAAGGCAAAAGAGGTGGAAAATGTTCTCAGCTAGGTCAAAAATAATCATCCTCATGTCAATGCTATATATGCAAGTCATTCATTTCTGACATACTGTTTTTGTTGATCAGAGTATAGCCTATATTATACAAATAATGCACATTAGCAAGGTCGTTAGTAAAAAATATTGACCGCGAGGTAACTTTCGAAAAATCTGAAACACACGAGGCCGAAGGCCGAGTGTGTTTTGGATTTTTATAAAGTTATCGAGGGTCAATAGTTTTACTAACGACCGAACGCGTAATGTGCATTATTTGTTTTATAAAATGGTTTCAAAAATCTGAGCGGGCATTAGTAAAAACTGATGCCCACTCGCATAACACACATGATCAACGTGACCAATTTATAAAATAAGATATAACACATCTTGGCATCTCACAATGAATCATTTTGAAACACACCAGAATAAGGAGATTAGGTTTGAATGTAAAAGATAAGAAGAAATCAAATGCACAATTAAGTAATGACACTTGTGCTCCAGTACAGTTCCATAAATGTCCAGAACTTTCAACCTGCACACCATATAGGAAATTAGTCAGGAAAGATAAGTTGCAAAGATATGTTCTCCGGAACTCCTTGGAATTCATTTGTAAGATATTCTTTGAGGAACAAGATGATGGAGTTAAGGTAGAGAAATCAGCCTTTGCAAAGGTGAGGCCACGGAACAATCATTCTTCTTCAAAAGAAAGCCAAAGAAGGCAAAACTGGAGCAGTGCCTCTACAATTGCTGACCTGAAATTGCAGTCTCTAAATCAAGAACTCGTACGGGAAGGACTCAAAAAAATCCCAAGTTGTTTTCATGTATCAAACAACATCTCACGCAGGGAGGGAGGCTCAAGGGCTTGCTATAAAAGGTCAGGTAAGTTCCGTGTAAGTTTCGGGTAAATTCCGCGTGAATGTCTGAAGCTAGCTAGCCAACTTTTCCTATGATGTCTTTCAAAGAACAAAGCTTACAAGAAATCACACAAGTGATAAATACAAAATAGAAGTCCATAAAAGGTAAGATATTTGCATCATTAGAAAGACAAAATGCCACTGAATCATTTGATATCACATTCTACTTACAATTTTGATGACAACATCTCTCAAAAAGAAGAATTCTAGACCCTTGTTGGAAGGTCCAGTTTTTTGCTCAAACTTAAAAACGCTACCGAATTTGCCGATTATTTGTAAATAATTTCAAAATTCCCTCTCAAATTTCAAAAGAGAGTAACTACTAGAATAATTTAAGGTTGCCCTTTCCTTTGGTGCTTTCAGATTTTCACATTCTTTTCTAGTTTTTGATATATGGCGCATGCATGCTTTATAGCCCGCGCCGCGCCCGCTCGTGTATACATTATTGTATAATTGTGATTTCGTTGTTAGCTTTATTCTTTGAAAGACACCATAGAAAAAATGGCCAACTAGCTTCGGACATATACGCGGAATTTACTCGAAACTTACACAGAACTTACCCGACTTTTATCACAAGCTGGCTCAAGTGTGTTGATGGGAAATGCAGTAAATGCGGTGTACAGTAGATTGGTAGTGTCTTACCTTGGATGCCCACCTTCAAACCAACAGGGAAATGGAAAAAGTGGGACTTTTGTAGAATATCTGGTAAAAAAAAGCACCCCTTACTGAAAATCTGGGTTACTGTGTGAACTGGTTTAAATAATTTCTTTGTGATCTAGATTTTTGTTACAGAACTTCAGGGTTCCCAGCATTTCAAGAAAACAAAATTCCCTGGTTTTCCCTGATGAATTCTCAAAATTCCAGGATAATTATTTCAACTTATTTCCAATTTCACCACAGCCAGTCATCCAATGGATTTGTTTTGATATGCAACAAAATGTAACAGAGTCAGATTGACTTTCGATTGTTGAGCCAATCAATTATTCCCTGACTTTTCCCGGATTTGAGGCATGTTTTATCAAATTCCCTGAGTTTTCCCTGACTGGACAAAAGTAAAATAATTTTCCCTGATTTTCCTGATGGGCTGGGAACCCTGCAAAAGTCTAAAGATGACCAAAATTTCTACTGTTCGAAGTGTCATATCCATAAAAAGGAGAAAATTCTTTCTGCTTCAACTTCGGACCTTTAAATCAAATCAGACAATTGATAATAATGTCATGATGAATCATTGAAAATTACAATCACTATATGATACTGGATTATCATATTGGCACGTTTGATCAATTGCCTATCGTCGGCTCACTGGAAAACGGATTAGCGTCCATGTACTGTCTGTGGACGTTAACCCTTTTTTCCATTGAGCCGAAACTATGGTGTACTCGTGCACAATTCTCCAAAGATATTGCACTACATTTCATTTTCATTCATTTTGAGAGTAATTTTATTCCCCACTGCTGAGCCCGAGAAATAAAGTGAAAATTCAAAACAAAATTCACAAATATGCATCATTTGTTGAATTTACATTGCTTTCAATTCAAACCCTTTATTCCTTTTCAGAACAGTCTCGAACAAAATTTGGCTGAATCACACCCACTTGGTCTGTTTCCTTTTTATCAATGTTCAAATCAAATTGCTGCTATTATTATTGTTGTTATTATTATTATTATTATTATTATTATTATTATTATTACTATTATTATTATTATTATTATTATTATTATTATTATTATTATTATTATTATTATTATTATTATTATTATTATTACAAAGCCTTTAAAATGCACTTTCAGCTAATAAATTGTTAAATAACCAATAACACTTCTACTAGCCTGAGATGTCTTGGACAAGTTTTGAATGAATACTCAAACCTTGTTCAACTTGTTACATACTGTATATAAACAACACTTCAATATGCAGCAAGCAACTGAAATGAAACAAGAAAAAATCTTCAATACCATTACAGAAAATTATAGAAACTGAAATTAAATAATAGTCCGTGTAGTCTCTTTGATCAATGTTTGAAACATTGGAGTGCGTAGTTAATACATTTATTACAGCATGATTATTTTGACAACCAACTCATATCTAATTGGATAAAAAAATCCACGAAAAGTATATCGTCGGTTGTCCAGCAGAAGGGCCCTAGCAAATATTCCCGGCAGAAGAGCCTTTACCTTTTATTGCCTCTATAATTTGGCAACCATTGGCTCTTTTCACATGAAATTAAAGTAGTGTGATATTTTTAGATCCTTCTGTCAGTCTGTCAAGTGCAAATATCAAATGAGGCAATATCTCAAATTAGAGAAATTTACTGTTAACCCGTTGCCTACGGGAACCGGATCTGCCCTGTGTTAACTCTACGGGATTTTCAGAAATCTCGGAGGTAACGGGTTAAGGTCCTTCTGCTGGGAACATATGCTAGGGCCCTTCTGCCGGACAACCTATAAATCTTGTATTAAACAGGCATCATGATGTCAGATGCTCACTGGTTACAAAGTCTTGGTTTCAATTGGAGTTCAGACAGCAGAAAAATCAATCGGCCATGCTACCACTGAGCCATTGTTCCTCTCGACAAGTTCGTCATCGCTTCGGCAGCCATGGCCATGCGATCGTCCGCCATCGATGACAACACGTTCTGCATCCTCTCTTCTTCGCTAAGATTGCTACCTCCGGTGGGCAAACTGACACTGCTGCTCTCATAACGAGCCCTCTTCGGGCTTCTCTCATCCCCGCTCTCTCTATCCGACGCCTCCTGAATGCTTTGTAACTGTTCGATCGGGAACTCGTGCATAACTGGATTCACGGGGTGCGCGGAAGAACGCATCGGGCCATCCACCAAGTCCTCGCTCTGCTGTTCTTGCGCTAAACGATAGTCGTTTCTCTCCAACTTCATCTGCCGATCGTGATCACGTTTCCTCGACGAAGATTGTACAGCAGTCTGTGGTGCCTCAATTGAATCCTGTGGACCGTTTCTAGTACATGTATCAGACTGGTAATCACTACTCTCCTGTATGTTTCCATCCTCGTCAATATACTGGACCTCGAAATATTCCTCACCAGTCTCACCGTTCTCGTTACTGCTGCAGTTGACAATGACGATTCGACCCGACTCGTCTTGCATGTACTGAAATTCTTGCTGCTCCCCCTCTTTGTTGAAACGTGACTCGGAAACTTCTCCTTTCACATTAGACTACACAGAGATAAAAAGAAACAAAGAAATAGAATTATCATAAAATTTTAAAGGAACAAGTTAAAAAATGTTTTGAATTTAAAAAAAATCTATGCTGCATGGCCCTACATGTTATTAAAGTGATAGGCTAACATTGTGGAGCTTCAATTTAAAAAATTGTCAAATTTTGATATCTGAACTACATAGTAGTGTTCATGTGGACAAATTAACACCCTAGAATTAAAAAAGTTTGGAAAGTTACACTGCCAATGGCAAGTTATGCATGAATAAACAATTAAAACTAGGGGCGAGTTTAAATAGCGTAAGTAAATCTATGGGAGAAAATGGGCAGGTGAATCCGATCAACTTACGATTTTCACTTTTTTAAAGCACTAAATAATCATTTTGAAATACAATTTTTTCAGGGCGTCATTTTTAGACCTTATCAAAGACAATGGTAGCATGGGGAATCATGTAGCTCAGATTTTTGTTAACTGTGGTAAATGTTAGCCAATACCTTTAATGCCTTGGTGTTTATTCTAATGTAAAAGGGAAGCCCTGGAAAATTGCTCAAGAGTTGGTATTAATTATGTGACATCTAATGTTAGGTTATAGTGCAGTTGAGGGAGTGATGATGATTAAATACTAACATTCGGAGTGTTTCCACAGAAAATACGATAGACCCAGAATTTTGTAAACCCGGAATTCAATACCGCGCTAACGCAGACCCGGGTTGTTTCCACAGAAAGCGTATAATCAGTTAGCATCCGATTCTACGCATAAATGCAGTTGTGACCAGATGTCTGGAAAGTTGGCTTAGTGCATTGTGGGTAAATAAACATCCGTCATGGCAGCTTATACGATTTGCCGGTCGATGCAGCAAAACATAAAAAGTCATGAACGTACGATTATGTCACTGGTGATTGACCTCATACCGCAACCTCACATCAGCTGTATCGGATTATTGAACCCGGGTTGTTTCCACAGTGCTGAAACAGGGAACTAACCCGGAAAGAACTACCACAGGAGACAGTTACAATAATCAGATTTTTTGTGGATATCGGAATCTGATAAACCCGATACTGGTGCGTTTCCACAGGCTGGTCTATCGGAAAGAATCCGATAGACGCGGAATTTGGGGTTCTGCAGAAACACGCCGATTGTCACATTTGGCCTACATTCTCTGCAATTTCTTCTAAACCACATCTTTAAGAGTTCGTCCACTGCTGAGTTGTAGTGGAATGATGGTGGGGAGGTATGGATGTGGATGTGGGGATGGAAGTAGGATGTTTGAAAAACCACCAGCAGCATGACCTTTGACCTCCATTGTTTAATGCATACCTCAAGACTTGGTTCCTCGGTAATCCTCTCCAGCACCTGTCTGACGTTGGCGTGATGCGTGTGCACGTCGCCGTAGTCGTCGTCTTCGCTCTGCGTGGACGGGGCAGGACTGCCTGTGTCGTGTAATATCTGCTGCGTCAGTTCGATGCTCTCGTATCGCACCGTCTGCAGCCTCATCAGACCGTCATCATGCTCTTTGTACCTGCAGAATGCCAAGTAGAGATGGGTAGATGGAAAGAATGATATGTATCATTATTATCTAAATGGGGGGTTTCAAGCGCCGTGATATCATTGCGTATCCCGCGCGCAAAGGAATGCTCGTATACACGCTGCCGTGAGACGCGTGTGATATCAAAAATATCATACCCTGAGGAAAAGTATCTGATACATCCCGGTACTTTGGTATTTGTTTACCAGTTAATCTAGTTTTCCACACAAATAACGTATTATAAAATCAACCATTTTTCTTCAGAAATCATCCTATTTCGTTACTTCTGTATAATGTGCTTGCCTTGCTTAATTTACTAAATTATAGAGGAAGATGTGATTTATGTCAAATAAGAATTACAAGTTGTCAGATGAAGGATAAAATCAGTGTGGGCAGTGGTCACCATTGAAAGACTCGATGATTTACACAGAATTTCATTAAATTCTAATTTTGATAATATTCGAGAGGTTTTAGATAATAATGATAATATTGGATGGCTTATTTTCGGTGGACACAGAAAATATTGTACTCCTTATGAAAATATCGGACTCGTCTGCGACACATCTGATATTTGTCACAAGTCGTACAATATTTTCTTGTGTCCACCTCAAAGCCATCCAATATTATATAAGTGTTGTATGGGAGACCACAGGTTCCAACACACAACCTTTCCATAGGGTTGTACAGGTGACTTAGACCAAGACCAAGATCACCGCCAACAGAAATTGGCCTTGAGCCTGGCAGTTCATACAACTAAGGGTGTTATCTTGAGGCCACATGCTCGGCTCAGATTCGTCTCGATATAATGTCACGGCTTATCAGGATTTCTCGGATCGTCTTGATTCTCGATTGTCAACAATACCACTGTCTTGACAACATCATGTACACACAACGTTGCACTAGGGAGGTTGAATGAGTAGACCACCCATGCTGTAGAGCAAATAATATATTCCCCACCCGGCCTGACGACCCTTCACCTGTATGCCTGGAAACAAGTCCACGGACCTCCTTACAATACATGTAGTACAGGTCAAAATGGTAACCCTGAGATTGTTTATCTCTGTAGCCTGTTATCAGTCTGGGATTTATGTCTTGTGACATTTTGGCAGCTGCTAAAAGCTGTTTAATGCTAAAGCCCAAACACAGAAGTGAATGCGAGGTCCATTAATTCCCCACTGTATAAAATCCCAGCAAGAAGGTGCGATTTTTTTTACCCTGCCATTTATCGAGAAATGACATCAGTCAAGTTATACCAGTATCAGCTCAGATTAGTACCGAGGGCCAAAACAGCTGAGAATTTCGGATGGTATTAGATCGGATAACAGGCTTTACATACAACATTGATAGCTAGTAATGACAAGTTCTATGAAATGTTTGTAGGAATCTGAGTTCAGATTCATTCTAGCCCAGTACTAAGCTGTAAACAATAATTATTTTTGCATACAGATACTTTTTTAAATGATAGACTCAGAGACATATTTTTGAGTCGTTACTTTTGGGAGTTGCCCATGTCTTGTCTACACACACACAAACACGCATATACACATATACACACATAGTTGCAATCCCTCCCAAATGAGAACATAATTTTTAATTCATTAAAGATATGTAAATGACGACATATACACACAATAATCAACCACCAGTTAAGGACACACTCTATCCTGACAGAAGACGCCCACGTGTGTAAAATTTTGTGCGTGATTTTTATTGGGGATGATTTTGTGCACAGTAATTTTAGGAAAATGCCATTATACCATTGCTTATCAAATTTGCAATCATTTGCACTAGGTAGGCAATTGTGAACTCTTCCTATTTTCGGAATGTCCCCGGTCTGAATGTGGAAGTCGAAATAAAATGGTTTCAATTTGAACCGACCCCCCCCCCCCCTTCAGATCTCAGCCGCAGATCCCGCAATTGCTGCGAAAATTTCCATTGGCATACTACAAGACTGTACAGTGAAATTTTCAAAAAAATTGATTTTTTTTTCTTTCTAGTTTTAAGTTATTAATTATGCAAATAAGTGTATAAAATTATGTTTTTACCTATACATGTAACTCACTTACAATAGCTAGCAGAAAGCTAATTTTTGATGAATATATTCATTTTGACATTTCTAACAATTATCTACAAAAACATTTGCCGAATCAGAATTAATTTCTTACGTATTTTATTGTTTTGTGAATTTCTAATGTGTATTTCTTTGTTTTTTTGACCTTTTGTTTTTTCGATGAAATTTGTTGGGGACACTTTTGCAATCATAAACAGCATAAAATTAATCCATTTCAATCAGCAAAAGTAAAAATAATCATACCTTTATGATTTTTGGCTGAAAACACGATTTGCATTGATTTTGTACACGAAATCACGTTTTTGAGCAATTTTTGGGCTGACATGCATGTATAAAACGTTGTGCAGCGTCATAACAGTAAGTCAAAAGATGCGCAAGACTCGAAAGTAAAAAGTCAGCAAGCGATGTGGTCAAATAAATATTGCGTGGCGGAGTAGTCGCGAAATTCGTTGAGGGGTGGGGTCAATTTGACCCCTCCCCCCGGTTAATATAGCCTTAACCCTAATTAGACTGGGGTATTTTGGAGGCTGGAAAGACTGGGGGGGGGGGG
>JZLH01S0067612.1:2419-12580 GCA_001188425.1 Eucidaris tribuloides
CAGACAACTCTGTCAGTAATTCACAAAATCATGCACTGTTGATGACATTCGTATTGGTGTAAGTTCACTTGTGGAACCATATCAGAAATTCTTGTTACTTTTACATATATGATAATAATAATAACAACAACAACAACAACAACAGCCACCATAGGGGGAATCCACACAATAGGGAGGAGAGTGTTAAAGGCAGTGGATCTCATTTGCAAACATCCCTGCAGACCAGGAAAAGATAACCCATGCCCTTAGGCTATTGATGAAGGGCATGTCTGTGAAATCTGGGGGTCATTAATTACCTAGAATTTGAAAAATGCGAAAGAAAAACAATAGCCGTTTAGTGTACGTTCTATGGTAGGATTTTTTTTCTCGCGAGATAAAAATTCAAATCAGAGTCTAACGGTCACTATAATTCCACTAAAACTGAGTTTCTAGCTCCTTTATTTTGCTCTAGGCTCCCAGATGGCATTTTCTTCTGAATGCCATTGTATTTACACAATATTAATTTTTAGGCATGCAAAAGAGATCCCCTGCCTTTAAGGCAAAAAAAGTGTGCGTTAAGGGGAATCGAAAGAATAGGCCGAGAACAAAAGAATTCGCCCTAATGTAGCACGGTAGCAATTAGAGTTAAAATAATAATAATAATAATAATAATCCATTTCTTTTAAAGTGCATAATCACCGATAAGATCAGTCTCAATGCACTTGGATATTTATTATTAGATGATATATGATAGGTTATTCACTCCCCACTTCAGTGTACTTGTTTATTTTGACTAAGTGATTAATTGCAACAAAATTATATGTTTTGGCCCATATGCATTGGTAATAAATAACATTATACCAGCAACTATTGAAGTATAAAAATGCAGATTTGATTAGGTTTCAATGGATTTTAATAGATTTTTAACCCGTTGGAGACAATTTGATTTGATTATAACACGCATTTCCCATAGACTCCAACACAAGTTAACTCGTACTTAGTCTCCAACGGGTTAAGGCAGAGTTATTGAGCTGTTTTATTGAGTTCTTATTGTTTGGAATGCTGAAATCAGTAAAAAATAAATTAAAAATAGTTTTTCCCCAGTTGATACTGTTAGTAGAAAATGGAATATTGTGAAAGTAATCCCCATGCATATTTCATCTTATTCACACATCTTTATTCTTCAGAAGAAAGAAAATGTTACACAGACATACGCATATGCATTGTTACTTTCACCAAACATAGTTTCATCCACAGTTTAGTTTAAACCCCACCCATTATAAGGCACAGAAATGAAATACCATTAGAAACTGTTTTGTATATCTGAATTAATTTAAGTTTCACATGAAAAACAAAATATTTAACTAGATTTGTGTGTGTATTGTTCACTACACTTTCCATGGAGATTTAAATCCTGACATCATGGATCCAGTAACCTTAATTGTAAGCTAACATTGAGAGTGTGTATTCATCGGTTAGCAAGCACTGTAAATACAATGTTCACCAGAGGCAAGAAAAAAATAAATGTTTAATACTGCTAGCAAATACCAGCTGACATGTGCCAATAGAAAATATATTACCTGGCCTGTATTCCAGTGTATTTGTGACAAGCCTATCTGTTTTATATATATTGTACCATAAATATTCCATGTACATGTAAGCTAAGTATGCAAATTCTATATTATTTCACACTCTTCAAAATGCTTTAATGTACAATTATTACATAATCAGTTAATTATCACATTTGCTTTATTGTCATAGTCATAATCTTTATTTTCTGAATACTGAATACTATAGGTTTCATGCTTTGCACTTGTTAGGAGAGATACATAAAAATAATTGAATATGGTCACAACCAGAGGTATACTTCAATTCATTTGTTTCATTTTATAATGATTTCATCATATCATTTCTGGGGTAACAAACCTTGAAAAATGTTGTATGGAGAGTGGGGAAAAGGGAAACAAATTGGCTGCCTTAATAACATAACCAATGGTATAGTCTCTTTTTAATTGGTGAACAGTCCATCTGTCTATCTGGATTGAAATCAGAAATTTGGACTGTACCAAGTTAACATCCTAGCTAGAAGATTTGATTTTAAAAATGGTAATATCCACCAAAATTTCAGATCCATGGTTTTTAACCCCAGTGATGATATGAAACCTTGAGTATAGTGTAAAGATTTTTTTTTTGCAACGTAGGAGACATTGATATTTATACTCAATTTAATTTTTCCATTTGTATGTATAATGTATTGTATATATATCTTGTATGATATGCAGAAACATATTTCTGCGATTGTTTACTTATGAATAAGATTATATAAATGATTTAATTAGTACTGCATTCTAGAGGGTAAAAATTCTATGATAAATTTCAGGATGTTCCATGACTGTGGGTATCGTTTCCTTTATAATATTTGGAACATTAAATTGTTTTTTTAAGAATTGTGTGTTTTGCAGGAGTATTTTTTCTTTTGGAATGAGTGATGTGTGCTTGTTACTTTATGACTTCTTCTGAGTGTTCACCCAGAACGCTGATAAATGGGGGAACCGCTTAACTACTCTTTGAAAATTAGCTTGAAATTTTGGGGAGTAGTTTCTGACGCACCGACCCCTTACACTTGTGGTCCAAACTTACAGTGTTAAGGCGTGCATCTGTATTGTCAGATACCTTTTATCTTGCTTTCTGATGATGATGATGATGATTTGATTATTGATGATGAATTGAATGCTATTGATCGAGCGAAACGAACTGATGATGATTGATGATGATATGTGATGATGATGATAAGGATGGCGATAGAAGATGACGGTGATGATGAGTGATGATCGATTAATGTGCGATAAGATGATGATGATAAATAAGTTTCAAGGACAGTTTACTGAGAGACACCCTGAATGAATGGAGTGTTTCTGCTTTGAAAATGCATTGAAGGTTCATGTCAAAAAAAATGGTGAGAGCCCCAGAATAAAATAGAGGAGTAGAATGAAAATCACATATGGACGTCATGATAAATGGGCAAGCTTCAATAAACATCACTTGTTTTAATGTAAAAGTTTTTTTTTTTTTGTATCTATATTTTCTGACTACATCACTGAAAACACATGTAGTATCATAGAAAGCAATAAACAAGTAATGAGAAAAAGCGTTGGTTAATATTCTCTTTACATACTAGGAATTTAGAATATTTTCATGACGCAGTACCTTATAGCGTTTGGTTTAAGTGCGTAGTTAATTCTCATTTAATATTAACACAACAACCCAACAAACCAACACACACCGACGAACACAGACCGCACAGTTTAGTTTTGGTATTTTTTTTTATTTGAAAGTTTTCCCAAAAGTCATATATCACCATATAAGATTCTGAATCTCTTTGTTTTTGTTTTTTTAATTCAATGGAAAAAAATTTTTTCTTTAGGCGGGGACCCTTGAGATTTTTAAACTATATTTATATATTATAGCATCTAAGGGTTAATATAGGTGGAGGTTATTTGTTATATCAGCAGAAAGATCAGAAATGTAACAGGTAATATCAATAAAATGTGTTCATAGGGCAAAGTGATGTCACAAATCGATGATTTGTCATTGAGCAGTAAATTATCCATTGGACTGACTATGTCGTTATAGATTGCTTTATATTGCATTATTTATGCAAATTATTTTTTGAACAATGATTTTTGGACAGATAAGGCAGGTCAATATCTTACTTAGTACATGTTGGAGAAATAAAAAATTCCGTTATAACTTAAACTGGTTGAAGATAACAAGTACCGCTGGTAGGGGGATTCCTAGGCTGAGATTTGTATTAAGTTGTTATACTTAAAGGAATCAAGATGAACAGGCGTCAGCAGTTTATTTTATCGGGACGATAGTTTAATCAATAGGCTACACTACAATTTGTCTTAAAGGGGATGATACATTATTTAAATGAAACGTCACTTTTGACTTACAAATTTACAGTAGAATCCCTTCAGGTTTAGTTTATCTGATTTTAGAATTTTTTATCTCACTTGAGACTGCCCCATATGTCATTACCTTTATTGTAAATGGGTTGAAAACATTGGCTGTATTTTTACATTGGGCTTTGGGCTTGTGTATTTTGAAACAATTTTGTTATTTGATATGACCATTTTTAATACTTACATTGTTAAAATTGACTACGATAACGGCTGCAGTTATTTGCCTTGTCATTGATCTTCTCTGGCATTCCAGCAGAAAACTGACATCGTTCTGTTCTGGACAGATGTCTGTGCTGGTCAGGTGTAATAGCGCCCTCATGTGGTGGTGAAATGTCTACATTAAAGGTAAGGTCGACCCTGAATTTAAAGGCAGGGGATCTCTTTTGCATGCCTGAAATTAACATTGTGTAAATACAATAGCATTTAGAAAAATACCATCTGGGAAACTTTAGCAAAATATAGGAGCTAGAAATTCAGTTTTGGTGGAAGTATAGTGACCGTTAGACTCTGATTTGAATTTTTTCTCCCAAGAAAAAAATTCCTACCATAGAACGTACACTATACGGCTAGTGTTTTTCTTATGCATTTTTAAAATTATAGGTAATGGCTGACCCCCAAATTTCACAGATATGCCCTTCATCAATAGCCTAAGGGCATGGGTTATATTTCCCTGGTCTGCAGGGATGTTTGCAAATGAGATCCACTGCCTTTAAGTTGGTTTTAATAAAGGCAGAACAATGAGAGAAACATAATAATGAAAGTTTGGCGAAAATCCACCAACGAATAGCGGAGTTATGAACTTTCAAAGTTGTAATTTTGTGACGTCACAAACGAGCAGCTCTCCATATGTCATGTACATGTTAATTCAATAAACTATCACTTTTTATTGGTTGATGATAATTGAATGTTTTCATTTTCATAGAAGCCTGTATGAAATGTCTCTAACCATATATCGAATGCACAGGTAACATCATTTTCAATTTTCTGAGAAAATGGCACTTTATGGAATTTATATTACATGACAATGGGGGAGCTGCTCGCATGTGACATCCCAAATTTATAACTTTGAAAGTTCATAACTCCGCTATTCTTTGGTGGATTTTCACCACACATTCATTAATATGTTTCTCTCATTGTTCTGCTTTTATAAAAACCAACTTGACATCAGGGTGGACCTTGCCTTTAACCATGCCAAATTAAATACTATGACATATTATACCGGTGTAAAATGGATTTGAATTGTAAATTTGTAACCATTAAAATCATTTTTTTTTGGGGGGGGGGGATTAACATCCAATTCAGAAGCTATTCATCTACTACCAGAAATGAATAAACTTCTCAACTGAAATAAAAAAAAAAATATCAGAAATTACTTTCCATGTGAAAGTGGATTGTTTATCACAAAATTATGAAAAATGCCTATTTTTATGTGCAAAATACACATTGTGGGTTTTTTTCCCCATGCCATTGTCTACGAATTAGTCATATTACTGTACTTTTGCCACTGACAAGTTGTTACCATAAATATGTACAATAGTAATGTTCAGTCACCCATTGGTCAATATTAAATAATTCAAATTCCATTTATGGATAAAACTTTTAGACTCTCCTGTTCTGCCATGTGACCACTCTAACACATACAGTGTGTACTTCAAGCATTTCATTTAGCATACAGATGTATTTTCTCCATTCCATTTGGCATAGGCCTATAGTTGTATTTTCTCCATGCAGATCTTAATGTTTGACATTCAACTAACTTTCAGGAAGTGCAACTCTGTGAACACTGCATGTCAACTATGTACACCCCTCTTACACACAGACACACAATCACACACACATAGACACACATACAGACACATAGACACACACACACACACACACGCACACGCACGCACGCACGCACGCACACACACACACACACACACACACAGACATACACACACTTGTGTTCACCATCAATCATGGAGATCGATTTTTAAATTGTAACTGGGAAGATTCAGTTTACAAGATTATGCCGAATTTGAAAATGTATTTCTAGTCCAGGCAACTCCCGTTAGAACAAAGTCCTTGCGACCAGCAGTTTTCTTTCGTTCTATTGAAATTTCGTTATAACTGAACAGTTTTAAGTATATAAATATATAGAGATAATAATTCGGGGGCCTAACTTTTTACTTCGTAGTAACAGGAATTTTGTTATAACCGTGTTCTTTGTAACGGGAGTGCACTGTAAAGCTAGTTTCTGACTTTCACTTCTACATCTGTATACACATAAACTGGGAAGGTTTTTTATTTTCCACATACACCAGTCTGTAACAACATGCACACACACGTCCCCAAATATGAAAATGCGGAGAAACTAGACTACCCCTACCCTAACCCTGAATGGGCCGTAGAGGGCGTATTTGCACCATTCAAGCCAGTTATGGAAATTCGCGGAACCCCACGGTTTTCTGTCTCCCCGATTACACGGCGAAAAATGCTTCACATGTACACCTCCGTGTTTGCCAGTCAACACAACTGCACACACACAATACATTTGTATTTTGAGCAGTGATGAATGTTCATACAAGCATGCACAAGCACACAATTACACACATACAAAAACAAATATATTCAGTCTCCTTAAGTCTTTTTATCTTCTTTGTCTTTTAATTAATCATCTCTGAACATGTGAATGGCATCCAAGATCTTGCAAAACAAATGAAAAACACCGAAAAAATACATCTTAATAGAGAGCCTTTCCCAAAATAATTTAAGCAAAAGACAAAAACGTACTTATTCTACAAAATTAGGATATAGCTCTACTATATGATCACATAATTCTTTACTACTCCATTGTGATCGCATAATTCCATTCTTTTTCAATTAATTGCCTACAGGCAGACACAAATGTAAGTTTCACTTCTTTCTTTGAATTTCCTTTGTATAAATTTAGAATAATTACATTGGTAACTAGTGGACATACGTAATATACAACAAATAAACTCAGCAACGCCACCGAAAAAGTGGACAATATACAACACTCATAGTCACCACCGACTATTAAAGATAATTACAAAATAATTACATCTTGGTAACAGCGTACCTCACGTTAAAACGTGCTTCGATAATGAAGGAAAATGGCTGCACTTTTTCTGTACAATAGCCATATACTCTTGATGCTTGCAAACTGGGATAAGATGGTGATGCACACTTGATCTAAACTCATAAAATCAATCTCCAAATGTCAATTGGACATCTCAAAAGTCCATTATAATGTAAGTAGATCGCTAACTGAAGGGTAATATGAATACTATGAAACTCATTTGACTAACTGACTTAAAAATAATTAATAGACAAGTTGGTAATACCGTTTCAACTATGCTGGTAGAACAAATATTTAGAACTCCAGACATTACCTAAACTAAGAATTTTATGTTTTACATCTAATACTTGGAAAAAAAGGTAATGCGAGTTTTACTATTCATCTCAAACTCGCAAGTTTTCTCACTATTAACTTTACTGTACTGACATTGCATTTTGCAAGTATAAGTAATTTCTGTCAGCTCATATATTATGTATTTATTTTCTGGACATAATTTCCTTTCTATTTGCAATTTTTTAGTTTACAATTAAGTTCCACTGTCTATGTCTAAGTTCATATCCATCATGCATAATTTAAGATGTACTTATGAAGTACAATAAACAGTGGTAAGTATGAAGATCCTCTAAATAAGAGTTTAGATTGTTTTTATACCAAAATACACCTCCACCAAATTACATCTTAACACTCAAGAATAAAAAGGTTGTTAATTTATCCTCTGATAATAAATGCTTTGGTGCCTCAATTATATATGACTTGTGAAGTAAGGATACCATGTACAGAAACAATAAATGGTTACAATTATACCATGGCATTAGACACAATCACAAGCCTCTGTAACTAGGCATTAAAATTGCTTGTACTGTGAAATGCTTCAAGCAGCTTTCTGCACATTTTAAATTTCTAATCATCCACAAAATACTTCCATATTTATGAAAGTATCTCTCACTTGCACATTGGGTCTAAATTTGGATGACAACATATTATACATTTGTGCATCTCTGGCAATATGAAAACCAGTTATGATCAAATTAACAACTTATATGAAAGTGAATAGTTTGTTTTGTTACATATTCATTGCACAAGTGGAAGTAAAATGAAAACGGGTAGTTGGTACTGAAAATCAGGAACAGATCGCCTCACTTCCTTGAAGTCAATATATTGCAGATTTTGATTTGTACATGTACGTCAACATTAGTAACCTGCATTTATTTAGCACAAAGACTGAAATTTATTGGTCCATTCACATTGTCTAGACATTTTACTAAATTTTGTTTGTATTCAAATTCATTGTTTTCATTCACACGTTTGACTCTGTGTAGTTGTGGTAGGATGACATAAGAAATGAGGAAAGTACTTTTTCTCCAAAGTCCAGATTAATAGAATTTATGCATTAAACCTTATGAAAAATCAATCTTTGCTCAAAGGAAAAAAACAAGTAAATAGGTGCAAGAGAAGAGGGACCGTGGCTTTCACCTTGCAAAGACCATTAACAGTCAGAAATGGTGAAATAACCTGACTTGATGTGATGTAGCATTACTTTAAATTAGGTACGACAGCAATATATTATAATACAATTCACAGTCTTCCTGCAACGTGAATATATATATCAACATGACTGAAAGCATTATATTGCAGCACCGAGGAGGTAAAGATGACACGAGGCATCACATTACAACAAGTCAGCATGCAGAGTATTATGGGGTACAAAATTAGCACAAGTCAGTTCTTCTGCATGAACACAGTCCTGCTTGTCATGATTTTTTAACATAGTCTCAAGGAACAATGTGTTTGCATTTTTGTGATGAACACTAATCAACACACACATTTCTAAATAACTGGGGGCTGAGGAATTTGGTAGTTCACCACATGCTTTAGCTATTGTGAAATTTAACAAAAGTTCTGCTTAAAAGTTGCAATCACATATGATTCATTCCAGACCATGCCACTACACCTACTCCAAGCAGCAGAATAGTTTGTGTTGAACTTGCACTCACAAGCTAAAGATATGACTCTGACAAATTGCATCACACACAAGCAAAAAAAATAGCTGTCACGAAGCCAAGTTACTTGAAGAAGCAAGCCCACACAATGCTCTTAGTGGAAGTGCTGCTGCTACTATTCAAAGACCTGTCAATACACACCAAACTCACAGGTGGGCTGGTATAGCTCTAGAGTTATGGCTGACGAAGATCGAAGCACAATCGCCAGATAACGAAAGACTAACTACTTGTGGATCAGGGCTATCTGGCTTCTCGTATCTACTGCACTGGGCACGGTGGTGTGATGGGGAAGGGGAGGAGGTAATTCACGCTGGTGATTCTCATCGCTTCCAGATGACGGTGTTCTGAGGATGTCCCAGGGCTTTGGAGGGTATCATGTCTAGGAGGTATTCTCGCTGTCGATCGGCCGACGAACGGTGCGAAGCCATCAGTTGTTGTTTGGGGATGATTTGTATTTGTGGCTGTGAAGAGCAGAGGAAACAGATTTTGTCTTTAAGTACAATGCAAAATTTAATCATTTGAAGTACAATGACAAGATTAAATAATTTAAAAGATAAATTTTACAAGGTTGGAAATGTTTTCTCTACATTTTGAGATTACTGTAAATCCTTAAATCAACATCAAACTTTGTTTTTATTTGATAGACTGCAAAGTTTTCAGGCTACTAACAAATTCTAGTTATCCAGAGAAAACTTATCAGATAAAGTAGCATTTTGGCTGGAACACATCTCTCAAGTTAGGGATAACAACTTGTAAATGCAAGTTAGATAATATAAGTGGATTGGAGAATTTAATCCCACAACCAATATAGGTGACCATGTCTTTTAACTTAAAATGCACAGGTGAGATGTTATTGCTGAAAAGCAAAAGCCTGTCCAAACAACTTTATAATGTGTTCAGAGATACCTTTTTACAATTTCATTAGGTGTTTAGGTCTTAGTACATAATGATAATTTACAATGTCCAAATCATAAACACTTATATTTTACTCAACTTCCAAACTGTTAAAGTCAAATTCAAGTTGATCTTTATCACTGTAGACAAACAACATGATCTTTTTGGATACGAGGCAAAAGTTTGAAGTGTTGATATTTGTGTTTTTGCTTTCAGCTCACAATATAAATTGAATCCC
>JZLH01S0067612.1:30245-47212 GCA_001188425.1 Eucidaris tribuloides
GAGTGCCCATGGGTATCACTGCAAGCAACTTCACTGTGATACTTTGCCATATTGGTGAATGGTGATCCATTGTACATGTATTTCTCCATCAACAACTGACTGACACAATAATCAAATATCACCAACAGTCCAACACTATTCATTGGAGCATCAATGATCAATACCACCTACATGTATTGTACATTACCATCAAGTTTCTGTGACAAACACAGAAAGATGGTATAATTTTTCCTGGTTGCCACGGAAGTGTTCTGTAATGTTCCAGTCAAATGTGACAGACACTAGTGTTGCACGACTTCAGCATTTTAGAGAGTCGACTAGTCGCCCACCAATAGTTGCGACTCCGACTATTAGTCGACTATCGGTGTTCAACGTCTTAGTGTGTTCAAGATTGGTGGTGTGGGGTGCATGGGTATCGCAGTCGGAGTCGCAGTGAGTGCAACGTATACGGCAACACATATGATAGCATTGCACGATTATAGGCTGATCCAAGTACATTTTGGCAGTTCTGTTTGATTTGCGATCGAAGAGAGAGGGGGGAATTCATTTCTGCCTCAAAAAGGTAGATAAAAGATTGGCAGTTCTGTTCAATTTTTAGGTCTTTTGACTCAGTTTTTAATACAAATTAACATGTGATAAAAAGTCGACTACTGCATTCCGATAGTCGGAGTCGCAACTCCGTGCAGGCAGTCGCGACTACGACTTTTCGCGACTTAGTCGTGCAACACTAACAGACACTATCTGAATTCACTGCTACAACACACTGTATAACACTTGAAAAAGTGTCAGCACATTTGCTTGAGATTGTATCATTCAGAGGAACAGCATGATGAAATGAAAGCGAGTTGATCAATATTTTCACCTTTCCAATTTCCACAAGTTTCCAGGCCACAGAGTAGTGTAGTTACTGTAAGTTTTGACTCTTTCTTGTGCTACCCAGTGCACCCACAGCCTTCAGATCTTGCAAAGTTGACTGAACGTACATCAGATATTGTGCTGTGCAGTACCTTCATAAAGTACATGTAATGATGTACATGTAAATGTATGTCCACTGTCCACGGAGGTATTTGGTATTACAAGTAACAGTTTCGACCGAACCAACAATACCGTATTTTAAAGTCTTTGATTGGTACTGGACCTGTCAGTGCTGCGGGCATAGAAACATGCATCACTGGACTTCCAGTCCCCACAGTAGATCATACTGTACATGTATGTACAGGTCTGCAATGATATGATGTTGGGTATGGCATTGGCAAAGCTAGCACAGCAAGATCCATCACCTGTTAGACTTCTATATGTTTTGATGCACGCCATTTTTGTGGTGAATTTAGTGTTCTCTAAGTTATGTACATGTACATGTGATCATGGTGACTTTAACCTGAAACCTTGAATACAATTTTTGTACTTCCTTTGTCACGGACGGTTTACATAAGATTTCTGTACACATTGCATTGGCATGATTTGTCAATATGAAAAAAATGTGCAAAGAGCTTACAGTACATCAATGATCACTGACTAGTAAATAGAATCACAGTACCACTAGAGGTACTTCACGTTGAACACAATTTACAGCGTGTGCAAGATATATTTATCATCAGGGATGAATAGAAATTTTCAACTTAATTTTATTAAGTTGATTGGTGGGAGGCAATGCAACTGTCATTGTACAAATTTTGAAAAATGTAATTTGTATCAATATGCATTGGACTATACATGTACATGTAGGCTACACATACAGCACAATGCGCTTTAATGATCTTAGCTCAAATTTCAAAAGAACAGTACAGATGGTTGATTATTTGGGCCATTTGGCAGAGATGCCAACCCCAAAGGATGGTTGTCAGGAACATTGACCACATTTGTCAGGTACAAACGTGGGTCTCTCAGGAACACATGCCCGCGCAGCAACATTTTAACAACCATACACAGACCTCCCAACATTTGATGTTGCAAATGTTCATCACACGCATTTCCACGAGACTAGCAAACATAGTAACACTAGTCAGTTTACTGTTGTGCAAATTTCAGCAATAAAGTCAGATGCTCTGATCTATTGTTGACTCTTCGAGTTTGAGTCGATGTTGAGATTTTTCATTACCCAACATCAATCACTGTATGTGGGACTAAGACTTTTTGGGCTTAACAACAGCATAATACATCAACGCCATTAGCACCATACCTTTAAAGTTTGAAGGCCTTTGTTCTTGTTATTGAAAGATGACTTCGTTGTTGCACACAAGTAGTGAAAGGAGTCACATTTCTTCATGTTTTTGAAGCTTCTGATGATCGCTGCGTAAGGTAATGTCCAGCCTGAACTCCCCCGTGGCCGCCCGTGGCTCGTGGCCCGTCGCCCGTTGAGAAGTCTGCTGAGTGCTGTACATTGCGTGCAATGGTTAAGTTGTCCTTCTTGCTCAGCCTCAGGTCGAAAAATGACCATCATTATAATTCGCAAACATGTTTGATCAAACTTGAGCTCCAGATTTCGGAGCCATTATGGTGAAAAAAAAATACGAAAGGTTGAATATCGAATCACAGTCCGACTTCACTTTCAGTAAGTACATGTAACACACATGAATTCGTCACACTGCACGCGCGTCGCACTTGCATATACAGTGATTGCCTGCGGTGAGCTCTAGTGCACTGCATGTACCACAGTACTGCCACGGCCACAGCGGGTTCAGGTATCGTTCAATCAGTGATCCAAATGTGTGTGCGATCTGATCTATAGAAGCTCAACGGCTTGATGGCGCACGCATTGAGCTGAGATCATGCACTCATTGCCAGAGTCACACACGTGTGTTGATTTTTGGTTTTCCGTAACATTTTGGTTATTTACCGTAACGCCGTAACAAGGGCAATAAAAGCGGAACAAATACGGAGAATCCGTAACGGTTGGCATCTCTGCATTTGGCCATGTCACATGCTTACCTCATGCCCCGTCTCATTACTCTCTAATAATGTATCTCATAATTACAAATGCACAGTACGCAGGTCTCCATACTGCCTTAGAGCCCAAGTTTCGTTTGGGGGATATTTTTTTTTTATTTGAAAGCATTATGCCCAAAGGTCATATCAATCACACCAATAAAAGATTCTGAATGTCTTTCTTTCTTTTTTTAAAATTAATTAATGAAAAATCTCGAGGGACCACCAGAGACTTTTGTCTATATTTCACATTATATAGCATCCAAAAGGTTAATAAGGTGTTAAGGTTATCTGAGTTATGCCTCATCAGAAAGAGCAGACTCTGCTCTTTCTGATTCTGGTGGTTGCAAAAGACATGACTTATGAATTTATAAGAGTCCTACAATTTTACCACAGGCATCTGTGCATACTGCACAGATGCATGACCCACAGACTCCACAATGGATTTTTTTTTTCAACTCGAGCATCCAATCAAAACATGTAAAGTGAAGTACAATAAACAAAATAATTAATGAATACAAAATTTCATACATATTTTTAAAGATTTTTGGAGGTTTCCTCATTTGACAATAAACATATTTCTTGCCCAAATTGGGCACATAAAGTTAAAGAGAACACACAGTACCTGTTGATGATGAAAAATCTTTCATCAAAATTTCACATTTCATTGGTTTCCAGGTGAGACTAAATTACATTTGCATTATAATGTGGGACTAATTCACTTCATATGCAATAAAAAGTTGAGGAATTGGCAGTTTGAGTACCCGTCGGAGTAAGCTCCGTTGCTGCAGTGTGTATGGCAACAATTACCTTAGTCCCACATATAAATTTCTGTGTTAGTACTTTGTCAGTAGTGGGGATTTGTGTAACAGATATGTCCAAAACGAAGTGTTCTGTTGTTTTCAACTACTCTCTCCTGTACTGTAGTGACATTTTTAGAATACCATCTGTTCACAGAAGGTTTGAAAGCAGTTGCTGTAAAACTGTTGTTGTTCTGCAAGTAATCAACCAGTACTGTGTATTCTCTTTAAGCAATATCTTTTACTTGCCCTGAGCAAGTGGGCAAGTGCTACATACATGTATTATAGGGTTGATCCAGAGTGAAATTTAAGAATTCACTTTAATATTTCATAATATACACCGTCACCATGTCTTTAACGTGACCCGAAATTGTTGCAATTTGGAATTTGGTAAACTTGTTTTCACCTTTTCGGGACAATGTGAGTGACAGTAATACCTAAAAAGAACAATTCTGACTGTATTGGAAATTTTTGACAATTCACACAATTTTAGAGTCTGTGTCTATTGTCTCAATATGTCATTCAGCACAAATCGATGAAAATCACAAGACATATAGATTTGTTATTCCTTCATAAATAAATAACAGTAAGAAGTAGTATGTCATAATAAAAGTCGTACAACAAGCAATTTTGTACCTTTTGTGCATTAACATTATCACAGATAATTTCAGGTTTTGAAAAGGAGAAATTGTATCATAATTGACCTTTCTGATGATACACAATTTTCCTGATATTTGAAAATATATATTTAACTTATTTTCCGAATTGTAGGCAATAGTATCCTTACTGTAAAATAAAATAATTGAAATTAAAACAATTTCATTGGTTGACCAAATTAATCCTGAAATTGATTGCAGCCATACATAATTATAGGTCACACTTCAAAACTCAAGAGTAGACAGAAATACCTGAATGACCGGAATAATCACTGAAAATCAATTTTGTTGTACATTTGACAGGAAATTTATAAACTAACAAAAGATTACAAAGCCAAAGGCAATGACAAAATGAACAACAAACTGCTATTTTTTGATTTTCATAAACAACATTACCAATAAAAAGATAGCGTACACACTTGCCACAACTATATCCATGTGTGTAAAAAAATGAATTATAGGCCTAGAAATCTACATTGATATTCATCAAAATTGTAAGTTAGATTAGTAATAACGCCACACCGCTTGCATTTTCCAATTTTGTTTTGATCACTACGGAAATACCTAAAAAAAAAAACATTCAAAATGTGTCCTAGTTTATATAAATTCCTTCTTTTAATTGTTGAGAAAATAATTTCAACAAATCTTTTCAGAAGTTATGGATATGCACTATGCAGCTTGCTATAGTAAGTTAGATTAGTAAGTGCATACTACGAGCACTTCATCAGCTGGGCGAGCAGAGTGAATCACATTCACAACAATGCTTTCATCCCACTGTCCCACGTGCGGGCAATTGGATTTGGGCAAATCTAATCAATACGATAGCCGGGGTAAATACTGGATTATGGAATTTTGTTTTCCATAAGATCATTTACAGTATGAAGTATTTGGATAACCAGAAAATGTAGGGTAAAAAACTCATCGTTAGTTTTACAAAATTACCGGCGTCGGTGTGATATAAAACAGACTTCACATGCATGCGTCGCTTCGGTGAGAAAAAAAATCCCCGAACTTAGCGTATCATGCATGCGTAAAAACGTGGCGCGCGCAGCCAAACACAAAAATATTGCGCTACACGCACGTCAAATCTCAAATTTGTAACTCAAATTATCTCATCATTCATTGAAGATACAGGTCGTAAAAATTAATGTTTTAGTAAAATCATGATGAGTAGACCACAGATACACAAACATATCACATGTACATTCCAGAAATTTGACAAAAGCACAGGTTTTCGGAAGTGTTCCATACTTTCATTCAAACTCAAAAAGTCTCCATCTTCGTTTTCAATGGGGGTTACGGCATCGCCGCTTCCATGGAGAGCTGGAGGGGAAAGCTTCGTAGGGCGTTGAAAAGTCCACATAAATTGTATAATTCATTTTCCTCATCATTGATACAAGTTATGCACAATCAATGATATTTAACACGACACTTCACTGAATTCACAGCCAATTAAGCGTTCATACCTGTTCTAAACAAGAAATGCACGCTGGGGTTTCGATGACCTCGGAGTCCCCGTGATATTCAAATCTCCGGCCAATAGTGGAGGATCCCTGTAAAAAGGGGTCGTCAAATGGAAAGTTGGCGATCTCGCAAGTCAATAGCCACACGAATCAAACAAATAACCAAATCTCACGAATAACTCCACGGTTTCCATCGTTTTACAATTTGGCTAAGGAGAAGCCCAGCGGTAACTCAATGTAAATTGCAACTTTCTCATTCCTCGCATTGTCCACATCGACCTCAATTTCCGTAAAAAATGGCGAAGGTTCAGATTGTTGTTTACCGTAGGGGTCGCCCGCACTGGCGCTCAGGGCTAACCACAACAAATTGTTTACTTGTAAACAATCTTCCCGGTACACATCCGCCCGGCGCGTCACGTGACTGTCCACCTGGCCAATGGAGACTATACTGCCGACAAACATCCCTTGGTGAAAGAGTGAGATGGTATATTTAGCAAAAAGTTGCAACTCTAACATTTTTATTAGTAAACAAATTTGTTTATCTCAGTGACATAAGAATCCCAGATGTGATACATGAAAAGTGATGATAGACCTCTTCAAACAGCAGGGGGCATATTATGCAAGATATTGATATATAGGTATAGTATATATGTGATATGTTATTGTATTTCACTTAATAATCCATTTTGATCACATATTGGGTAATTTTTTTGATAAAATCTGTTAAATACCAAAATTACACTAGATCAATTATTGGAAAAACTGATAACTGAATGTAAATTTTTACTTTAGTCTCTTTAGTTAGGTATCTTTAGGAATTCAAGTATGGATAATACCAGAAACACCATTTCTGGAGTTTCTTTAAAGGAATATATATTTCCATTTGGAATCAAATTAAAAAATAGGCTGAAATGCATGTTGGATTATTGTAATTTGGGATATTATTCAGCTACATATATATATAGGATTGTAATAGTTGGGATATTATGAATTGGCCCATACAATGTATGTACACAGAGTCATTATCTAAGTGTATTGTAGTTTCCAAGAAAGCATATCATCAAATTGGTTTACATGGTATCTTTGTGGCTTTCATCATGAATTCATTGACTTTGTAAAACTTGTTTTACAAAGTTTAGGATTTTATGAGTGTTAAAATCAAGATGGAATGTCTTTCCTATGTTCTTCTTCACATTGATTATCTCTTGTACAACAACATTATAAATTGATCTGAAAGGAAAATATACACTTTGCAATATATTTTGTGAAAGTTATGGAGGAATTGAGTTCGTAGAACAATATACATGTATTTTATGTATTCATTGTTTGTGTGTGTGGGGGGGGGGAGGCAAGTCTTTCATTTTTGCTTTACATGTTTTCATCAACAATTACATTTAATTTGATGCAATTTGTACACCCCTTTATGCTGTGATTTCTGTAAATGGTATTTCTTTTTCTCTCCCAAGGTAATTTTGCATATTTTTAGCAGTATAACACAACTATCCCATACTGTATTCACCCTTAAGCAGCTTAGAATGTTACTATACCGTTGATACTGCTGATTTGTTGACAAATCTTGAATGTGTGACCCTAAAAAATATATCACATGTTGATGTAATATGTAGCTACAATACCTGTATATACCTACAGGTGGAATTTGAGAATTTTTGGCTATAAGCTTTTCAATTCATCTCTATCAATACTACATGCTACATGCATTTCCAGCAAACTGGAAAAATTGGCAGCACTTCTAGAAGTTGCTTCTTTCAATTGAACATACCGGTATCTCTTGCTTTTAATCACAGATCAAACTACACTGGTATAATGGGCAACAGTATCAAAGTAGATAACATAAGCACTAGAGACCAGAGAAAGTCTTGTCAAAATGAAAAGAACTGATTATATGACAGTTACTATTATCCCCAACATATATGTTGAGTATAAGGATGAAAAATCCACTATATCTCTACTGCATAGTATGCATTTGCCTGTACATACTACCTTTCCTATGCTTGGATATATCAGTATAGTTCCCACATAGTAACTAGTGCTTGTATGCCCTATAATGATAGCAAGTGCTATGTCTGGCTGGAGTAAAACATACTGCCTGCGATATCATATATTGTGAGGCAATGTACTTTGATGACAATATACATCCAAGGTTTGTATGAACATATGTATATTTTAAATTTAGGACACATCCAATTTTTTTGCGAAAATTTTAAAATTAGTATGTACTGTGCATAATAACAAGTTGCTTTCACTTGTAAAATAAAGAAGAAAGAAATACTTCCATGTTATTTTGATGAAACAAATTGTGATAAGATGTCAACTTGGGTTAGTTAACACTAGCTGGTCACTGGATTTAGGTAATGGGAAGAATATACTACATTATACCATGGCCTATGATATGATTGTGCCCTGATGGGTAAAGAGTCATTGACACAACAGATCGTGTCCTTGGAGGTCACTGACCTCAGCATTCATAAACATCTTCATAATTATCCTGGGTAGAATACACAAGTTATCACTGGGTGCAAGTCATTTTGATTCTTTCACATCATTCAGTGGCCAACACACATTGCCCAGTATTACATACTGGACATGGCAACAGGTCATTGACCCCACTATTGATAATTATCTTGATAATTATCTTTGGAACAATATGAAGTTGAATCAAGTACTTTGATCATATATGCCAAAGTTAATTATCCACATGGGTACTGTATGACCATATTTTATGTAAAAAATATGAAAATTATGAATCATTGATAATTATCTTGATAGTTTATCTGCACTCACATATGACTTTACATGCAAACTGCAGATGGGTGATGATGAGCTATGAAAGTTGCTGCTTTGTTGGGGCGTCATCGGGCTGCTCCGTGGAGGTTCAGTAGTACACTGTTCTGGTGAGAAGAATAAACTCAACTTGAAATCAAATAGTTCCTTGGCGTAGCAACATTGTTTGGCTGTGAGCCAAGTGCCTCTTCACACATATAAGAAGTCACACATAATTGGCTGAGTCAGCAAGAAAACAACCAACATTATATCAATATTCATGAGGGCATTCAGATGGCGGGGCAGCCATGGTGGAGTGAGCAAACACACGGTCATGTGACCATCTTTGTTGCCATTATCTATTATGAATAGGGTCACACCCTATATTTATGCAAATGAGTCACTTGTTAGACCTTTTTTTATTGCTCACTGGATGGGAAAAAAGGGTCAAATTTCTGTGCACAGTAGCACGGTCATTATCTGGAGTGATCGATACTACGTGCACACGGATAATTATGAAGATAATTATGAATGCATCCAATTTCTCTCTAATGGATTTTTCTACTAATGGAGACTAGTATTGAATTGCCATCTATCCTACAACAAATATTTTTGTAACACATTTAAAGATAGATATTACCTAGTTAATTAATCAGATATTGCTTAAGTGATGGCAATACTGAGTTACAAATCAAAAATTACAAGTCAAAGAAAAACACAACAAACACTTTTTTCAAAATTCACATTCATGTTTCACCCAGTTTTATTTTGTTTTACATACATGTACTGTACACAAACAAGCCCTAAGTAAATAAATAAATCTGACTAGAAAATGCATACAGTCTTTCTCATTGAAAAGACTTTTCTTTTGTTTTTAACAGCAACTGGATCATAACTTGAAACATTTCCCATATACAGATATCCCTGGCAAACACAGATCTATCAGAAACATTGACAAACATACAAATAAACATATTAAATAGATCTTGTATTTTATACATCTGACATTCATTTTGATTATCTCAATTCATTCATCATGACATTCACTCTGAAGGTTGCAAATCAGGTAAACCAATAACTACAGCACCTCTCATGCCTTAAATGGGAAATTTCTGGTAATTTTGTGAAATTCCTTATATACCATCAGAAGAATAAAATAAAATGTTACTGCATAATTACTGATGATGTATTAATTGAAAAAATGTATATGTTTTATTGAATTATTAGGATGATTTAATTTTGTTCAATATTTGTGGAGGTTCAATTGAAAAAAAGGGTCAAACTTTGATGCCTGAGCTACACAGTTGTGCTTGAATGGACAAATAAACACCCTACAATACATTTTAGGAGATTATGTGTTTTCTTGTTCATTTTCAGTTTTTCAATTTTAGCTTGTTATTGTTAACTTTTATATCATCACAAGACGATTTGAACAAAGAAATCGTGCAAGCTAATTTTATCATTTACAAATCAAATTGGTCTCTACTGTCATTCATTTCAACACTTTTTAAATACATTTTTGTCAGATTTCAATTCATTTCATTCCACTAACCAACAAATTTAATGAAAAATTCTTTAAATTGGTTACAGCAACACAAATTTGTTTCAAAAATGCTGCAATGATTGACAAATAGATTAATTTTATTTGTAAATGACTACATTAATTTGAACACTTTTGTGTTCTGGTCATCTGGGGTTGTAATGGAAATGAACAATGACAAACTTATATAAACAAACTGTACAATAAGATAGAGTCATGGTGTTAATCCACAGGGTCACTGGTTCAAAACTGAGAAGATGAAAATATTTGAAAGTAGTCTACTGTTTAGACACATGAATTGTTTGCTCGGCCAATCTTTTTATCTTCAAATTTTTGGACATTTTTCCTTTTTGAATCATTCACCCTGCTGCAAGATCAAAAGTTCCAAGTGAATCTATGTGTATGTTCTTGGTAATCCTTATGGCCATGGACCTGATAAATTATCTCACTGGGATGAACAAAACAGGTCAGTAATTGTGTATTTCTCTACATCATACAATTGGTCCAATAAGCTTCATATGATGATTTCCATAAATTTGGCAATTGTTTTGTTCCAAAAGTTTCTGATCACTGTGTACTAATACTAAAGATCACAAGAATATGCAAGCAGTAACTGTTTCAAAATGGCACAATACGTCAGTTGTCTGGCAGAAGGGCCCTAGCATATGTTCCCGACAGGAGGGCCTCGACACTAAATTGTTTCTAACTTGAAAACAGTTGGCTCTTATCACATGGAATCAAAGTAGTGTGATATTTTTAGATCCTTCTGTCAGTCTGTTACATGCAAATATTAAATAAGGCAATATTTCGCAAACTAGAGAAAATTTACTTTTAAGGCCCTTCTGCCGGGAACATATGATAAAACCCTTCTGCCGACAATCGACGAATGATAATAGCATAAACTGGTACAGTTTAAAGAATACTGTACCACTTTGTTCACCATAGCTAGGGGTCATCCAAGTTTATGACAAAAGATGGTTATTCTAATTCATGCAGTCCTTTTGTTCACAGACAGCTGCAAACATGAACTATTGCATCATCTTTTATTTAAGTTATGTTCTCCAATGGCCTGTGGGGCATGGTGGACTAAGCAGTGAAATGTTTCTGAAACCATACCGGTCTATGTTGGTTTTTAGGCTTCAAAAAATATTTCTTTTAAATCCTAACTACTTATTTAGGTGTGTGTTTTATGTCAATTAATTAATTTTTAGTTTCAGAACATTTTTAACCCAGTTATGATGGTATTCAGGTATTGTGGTGTATGTCCATCAACATTACACAGTTGTACATATTGAAATTATTCTTTCAGTCACAGTATGGCCCCTTACATGTTCAAAACATGTTAAGTGTAGTAGATAACTAAATATTCATCTGGTTTGCAGAAATAAGATCTTACTGAATATTTCCCTTTTAGAGAAGATGGTTATTTTTTAAGATGTATTTGCTGTTTATATATCATATATAAACTAACAAAGAACGGAACAATGTAGTTATAGCTTTGAAAATAGAAAATATGTTTGAGTTTTGCACAATTATGCAGATAACAATTATTTCATCCATGACCATTATAGTTTAATTTCAAAGATGCATAAAAAAATATATTCCCCAGCAAGTACAAAACATGAGTTTTTAATATTACTGGTATGTTACAAAATTATGTCGGAATTAAGATTTACAAATACATCTTATCTTATCTAGTAATAACAAAAGTAACGGTAATAATCATTTTAGGATCTGTAAAGGAAATGACATTACTGAGAAAAATATACTGGTATAAAACAGGTAAAATAATTTGACAATTAAACTTAGCTAGATTTGTAGGTGTCAGAATTGAACACATACATTGTTATGTCAACAGCACAGTCAATTTAGTATTATTCTCGGTAGGTTATTGATCTGGTTATTTATTATTGGATATTTCACGTATTGTATTTTTTCACAAGTGTGTAACGTTAACAAACAGATACGAGGGACAAAAAAATTACACAATTGTTTCAATTTTATATTCCTATTTTCCAAATTAAATAATCTTACATTCAAACAATTTGGACAGTTTGAATAAAAATAAAAATACTCGGGGAGAAAAAAGTATGATGTATTGTGCATAACATCTGCATCTGGGTAAATGACAGATAGTTGTATAATTTATTATGAGAATATTCTGAACTCAATCAATTTTGAAATTCTTGAAAATAAGCATTTGATGCTACCAGATTTCTGAAATGATCTAGACACAATCTCTTTTTGCCCAGATATCAATACAAATTGTCCAGTGACTACTGCATAATTTACATCATCTCTTGGAGATATCATTCAAGTTAAACTTGAGATTAATCATACATTGTTGAGGTAATAAACAAGTAAATTCAAAACAAGAATGTATGGTTCTTATATTAACCCCCTTCCCCCTCTAAATGTCTCCAGAACTCATTTCCAACAACCTAAGAAACAAATGTCTGTTCAGTTATGATGGGCCACTACCATTCTAAAGCCAAGGTATAGTTTTGGTAAATGGTGAAAAATTAAATTTGTTGCAATTATGTTTTTAGAAACACCTACATGTATAAGATCTATCAATGCCCTGAAAATTACTCGCTCTGGAACTCTCCCATTTTTTTTAGAAATTACTCAAAATGTCAAACATTTCCCATAGGTAATGTACATACCACTAGATCTTCTCCTGCAATGCAAACCTCATAATTTTGTCACTATAAACACTCTTCAGTAGGTTTGATGTTGTTTTCTGATGTCTGGGGTGACAATAGAACACTTTGTGAAAGATTGACAACAAATTTGACTGATCGACCAAAACTATACTTGGGTTTTAAGTAAGGTGTAAATGGTAACATCTTCAAATCAATGCAGTTATTACATGAACATCCAAAGAACATCGGGGCCTTGTTGAATATGAATCAGAAACATTCAAACCATAACAATTTCTTGCTTTCAGAAAAGTGCATGAATACCGATGAAGATTAATATTTGGAATGAACACCATACCATTGGTAGTCCAGCAGAAGGGCCCAAGCATACGTTCCCGGCAGAAGGGCCTCTGCACTAAATTGTCTCAGACTTGAAAACCACTGGGTTATTTTCACATGAAATCAAAGAACTGTGATATTCTCAGTTCTTTCTGACAGTCTGTTAAGTGCAAATATCAAATAAGACAATATTATTCAAATTAGAGAAAAATTACTGGTAATAAGGTCTTCTGCTGGGGCCCTTCTACCAGACAACCGACCGTATATCAACCTCATAAAGGGTCTCAAAAATCTATAATTGTTAAACAAATATAAAGTCACATGTTGCTAATACTCTGAATAAAATTCGGGACAAAAATACCCCCACTCCACAAAATAAAACCCTGAACACTTAAGACAAATCAGTCATTCTTTGTATTCAGTGAAAAAAGATCTCACTGACACTTACTGTAGATACTGCAATGTACATACTGTAAACATGGAATATTTCACGATGTGGAACTGTTTGCCCATTTCTTTCTCACTGAAAACAGAAGAAAGTGAATATTTTTGCTGAACTTATAATTTGGTTTTTACACGGACTTGATTGGACAATGTGTGCTTGTGTGGCAGGCTACATAGTCAGCATTATGTCATGTGTAGATCGGCTGTCCGCAAAAGTCCAACACTCGCAAAATTTCACAAACTCTGCAAGCCCGCAAAAATTCATTGCGTGAAAAATTCATTGCGCGAAAATGTTCACATTTACAGTACCAGTTTCACGTCCCTAGTACACACTAATGTATTTTTTTTTCCATGCACATGCAAATGATGCAACTACCCGGCAAGTACAATAATGTGGTATACCACAATGTAACAGGTAGAAACCCAGGTTGATATTGATGACTGAAGCATTTCAAATGGGACTGCTGTAAAACCACCCTTGTAAGCAACATTTACATCTGTGGGGTGAGGTGGGGAATGGAATCAATTACTCTTTCTAGTCAAACTATTTCTTGAAGAAAATAAGAGCTCCAGTAACCACAACTGTGTGAGAATTTCATCTGCCCACTTATATTCATGAAGAAAATAGTGGGACAGATGATCACAATGCAAAGTGCAATTGAAGGATGAAAGTATCTGTTGCCAAAGCAGAAATCTTTTCAGATTGCAAGAATTATTTTTACCCACAAACATTTGTTGGGAAGGTTTCCCACAAAGCAGAATATTATTTGGTTCTTAATGAAAAGAAGCATCCGTTACAAATTACAAAGATAACACCTGGAAAGTCTTCATACAATTCCATGTATAATATAAAAAAAAACAATTATGGCATCTTTTCTTCCTCATTTCAGTCAATTTTCAAACACCACTGCCCTCACTGAACACAGCTTATATTTTTAATCGACAGATCTGTAACTTGCAAAAAATTGAGGTATTAAGGACATTCAAATGAAGAAAACACATGTTGTGCCATTTTGTCCCACACTAACGCAATTGACTGCTCCATTGACAATCATGAGAGAATAGTATGGATGATTTGAATTACTCAAAATATGGCTTTCAGGCATTCTAGTTCTTTTTCCACTTTTCAAATGAATCATTTCAAAATATGCCATCAACAAATATGCTTTGCCCATTTTCACGTTAATCGACGTATCTTCATCAGGCATTTGGAAATTATATTTTTATCATATGTAATGTGTTGTATGACATTAAAATGTAAATCCCCTCTTGCTCAAATTGGATAAGGAACTCCAGGGTTTTCTTTTTGTTTTTCTTGCAACCAATAATCCATTTTAAATTACTACAGTTGAACTTGGGTACGCACCTATAATACATGCAAATATTCTTCAAGATAAAGTATATTACAACCACATTATATTTCAGTTGCTTATTGACCCTCAGACAATAATGTAAAAGATATTTTGGCCTGGGAATCTGGGATTTAAAGAGTAATGCATGTTGTGGTACCAAAATGCAAGTTTTTGCTGGGTTTTTGAATGCACATCGGTCTAAATTTTGGTTCGTTATTGCTTCAACAATTTTTTAAAGGATAACAATTTCAAAGTTAACTATCCCTTTATTGTGTAATAAAGAGCCACATTCCTCTTACAGCCCGTATGCTACGTTCAATTGGATGTACTGCAAATGCTATTCTTGCTTACTTGCCAAGGGTGCTTTATTCCACCTGATGCGCATGCGACGACTATGTTTTGACCATGTCATTTTCACATTACATACTGTAGGTTTAAGTTTTGCAATGTCCATTAAAAGTTTGATTTTTCAAAAATCCTTGCTTAATTTCTGTTATTATTTCACAAGATCTATAATCTAGCATCATTCTTACCATACCATCCTTACAAAGTATAGAAAGGGAATATTTTGTGAGTTTTATCATTTTGCCCTTTTATATCATGATGCATGAAACAGGAAGTTGTAACGTCCCAGATAGCAGGAACATGCACATGTGTTATGCAAGCATCACACTGTCCCAAAGTTGAGCAAAGATGGACACAAGATTAAGGAAAATTTTCAAATTTGGCTCTAATTGTATAAACAGCGGGTTATTTGTGAGGGCATCCTAAGCTGTCGTGTGACCTTTTGTACGCTTCGGCTGGCGATTGGCTGTTTTGATCAGGTTCAAGGACAGCTCCGTGCGAAATTGAAAATTTCATATTCATATGGCCATCTTGTGTCAAGTTTGGGACAGTGTAACGCCACCTTTAGGTACAAAAACAGACGTTACGTGTGTGGTAGATCCAATTACATTCATACATAAGTCACCATGCACCGTGTCATTGCAAAAGGCAATCTGCTTTCCACTGAAACGATACAATTCCCCAAATATTATGTGGATATGCAGCACATTGACAAGCTATTGCATGTTGGGTATAACATGTGACTCTTTACAATGGTGATAGGTTTCTCTTATGGTCGATATCACGATGGATCAGTCATCAACGTGTTTATTTCTATGAAGTGATCCGTCACCTAGACTGATTTACATTCCCATTTGCTGATTTCGAAATAAATAACGTGGATGTACTACATACTGCCACGTAGATATCAAAATGGACAAAATATTTATGCATTTGTTTCTATCCAAAGAACGTGGGGTTATTTTGAGTCACTCATTTGATTTGAACATCAATATTTGCAGAAATACCTATCTTCATTTCATTTTTTTCTTTCTTTTCTTTCTCTCAATAAAAGAAATAAGAAAACAATTCCAGCTATATTTCTGTGTTTTATGTTTTTTTCCAGTAAGCAAATCAGGAACTTAGTGGTTTACACAGCTACTTCGATACATTTTGTGTGTGTGTGTGATGGCTTTTATCCATTTCACACAATTACCGTACATCAGCAGTATGTTATCATACAACATTACCAAGGTGTCCAAGTCAGATGACAAAGAAAAAATTAAAATACCGGTAACACAAACAGTCTTGCTTATCTGCTTACAATACATGTATGTAGGCAATTATATTATCATTTCTCCCATATTTAGTCCTTATTACAGTCAAAAAAGAAATAAATAAAAAGACAGACAAGTAAAATTGTATATCATGCTTGCACACACAAACACTCTACCGCTCTCTGTCACAGACTTTTTTAACCTGTTACATATAAATGATAACACTACCATGAATAATATTCACAAACATAAACAAAAACAAAATATTAGACAAGGAATGATTTTTTTAAATGACATCTATAGAATATACAATACAAACAACTGGAAACTATGGTCAAGTCGTGTGTGCAGAATACCATTTCAAGACAACTGATTTGTCTACACGAAGGCTTTGTGAAAGAATCTTTGCATCATGAATGACTGG
>JZLH01S0067620.1:1463-20174 GCA_001188425.1 Eucidaris tribuloides
AAGAGAAAAGTAGGATTGAATCCACCAAAGTTGGAGGAAAGTAGGATATTTATAAGTAGTGATTAGAGTAGTAACCTGAAGAAAATGGACACAAGCGGAATATGCGTAAAAAATTCAAGATTGGCAAAAAGGCGGAAATCCACGGAATTCAATTTTCCTTCACAAACAGGTGATGATGGTACTGGTAGTTACAGTACACTCAGCAACAACCTGTAAAGTCTACTGAACTCCTAACAAAATATTAAGCCTATATCACAAAGTGTGTGTGTGTGTGTGTGTATATTTTTGACACAAAGTAGAAGTAGGAAATAAGGATTTTAGGGGGAAAACAGGAAAATTAAAATCTTTATAAAAAAGTAGGGAAAAGAAGGTTTAAGCACGACCAGTTGAAGCCAGAACACATTTTGTTAGTGCCAGCATAAGTGTTGTATTCTTGGATGTTTATTTGTCCATTCAAGCACTGTTATGTAGCTGAAATATCATAGTTTGAATTTTTTTTAATCGTAGCTCCACAATGTTAAGTACATTATATAGTGTCTTTAAGCAGCTAACGTCATCCGTCTAACATATAGTGTCGTTCACCTTTACCTGAACCAGTTGTCTCCCCTCCAGCAGACATGTGCTTATCACATTATAACAGCATCTAGTTTCAACTCAAATTATTTACCCACAGATAAAGGTTGGGTTCACATTGTGCATGCTTGCCTTTGAACTGCATAGTTTGCTAACATCAAGGATAAGGGAATGCCAAGGGGGCTAGGCTTGAAGTTAATCCGATCTGAACACCCTCCTAGTTAACTAATTTGAAGTTATATAATAATACATTTTTTTGTTAATAATGGAACTCTCGTTTTGTAGTACATTTGATGGAAATAAAATCTAAGCCTATACCAGAGGATTCCAATTTAACTTCACGGTACCTCTATGCTCTTAGCCACTATATTTCTTGTAGATAAATTGTGGATAACTCAATGATGAAAGATTATGTGCTATGGAGTGTTAAAGTCAGAGGCAGTGTGAACAAAGCTATCAACAAACTTGTCGTTATGCTTAACTCCAATTGATTTCTAGTAACTGAAAGCATGCACATCAAATGGAACTAGAGTCCTAGTGAGAATCTGTGTAAGTCCAGATTTCATCACTGAGTGGTTCTCACTGATACAAACTACAAGTCTTACCATCAGCAATAAGCTGTGTATGAACAAGCTTGTGGTTAAGAGAGCAAATATCTTGCCATCAAGTTATCATCAGGGATAACATGCCATGTGAACATTTCTATACATTTCTAAACTGTCATCTATGCCACATCAAATTCTTGTCAATTAGGGCTCATGGCCTGAGGTCAATGACCACATTTTTTTTTTTCATTTTCCCCCCTCTTGACATAGCAAAGTACATATCCACGCAGTCACTTAAAATATTATCGCATTACGTCAAGTGCCGTAGTTACATGGGGGAATGAAATTTACATGTGAGCATTTACATCTCTCTTGTAATTTCTCTCAGTTCACGAGTCAAGTGTGGTGGGAATGTGATCAAGTTGTCTGTCACAAGAATGGTAATTTCATTATGTATTTATCAACACTCCAAGACTAGTTGTCTTGACATCAAATATTTGAAGCTTCTTTAACTCTGAGAGTGTCACTGGCACAATTTTTTACCTCAAAGCCACAGGCTAACAATGATCACAGTTTAAAAAAGTGAGTTTCTTTGATAAAGTCTAAATATAAAGCCCTGAAAAATTGTATTTCAAAATAATTTTTTAGTGCTTTAAAAGAATGAAAATCTATGAGTACTCAGGTTGACTAGATTCACCATGCCCATTATCTCCCATAGAGTACTTTGTTTTGATTTCGGCTATTTTATACTCCACTGCAGTGGAAATTCATGGGTGATGTTCTTTCATGCATATCTTGCCAGTGGCAGCTTATAAATTTCCAAACGTTCGTATTCTCAGATGTTTATTTGTCCATTTAAGCACTACTATGTAGCTCAGATATCATGGTTTGTCAATTTTTTAAATTAGAGCTCCACAATGTAAGCCTAAGTGCTACAAAAATCAAAAGTGTGATTCTGGTATTTTGTCTTTACATTTTTATGTAACAAACAGCCGTCTCTAAAACACTCATAAAACTGGTGGGGTTGGATATTTTTCTCTGTTTGGCAGATTTTTATTCTTATTTTTTATCAATCATTTGTTGGCAAAATGAGAAACCATGAATTTTCATTGGTTCAAAATTAAGAACTAAACTAGAGCAGTTCGAATGCGCGCAGTCGATGGGTATGCCTCCGCAGTCCGCACTCCCATCCAACTCATGTAATTTGAAAAGCTTCAAGTTACCATGGTAGCAAGACCAATTAGATGAATAAGCATAAGCCCATGTGACCCTTGACCAAGTTACAGTAAAATCCAATTTAAGCAGTTCTTAAATTATCGTGACAATGAGCTAAATTCGGACATGAGGCCTTGTGACCTTTAACCTCTGACCTTTCAATTCCAAAATCAAATTAGTAAATTGGTGCACTATATTAGGTACTTCTCCCAAGTTACATCAAAATCGGAAAAGTCATACTCAAGTTATCATGGTAACGAGCCCAAATCAGACAGATTTTAGGCCCGATGACCTTTGACCTCCAAAATCTAATCACTATATTGGTGCCTTATAATACATACTTCACCCACGTTACATGAAAATCCAACTTGCTGTTCTCAAGTTATCGCGGTAACAAGCCCAAATCAGACATATTTTAGGCCCGGTGACCTTTGACCTTTCAGCTCCTAAATCTAATTTCATTGGTGCCTCATAATACATACTTCACCCAAGTTACATGACAATCCGACCAGCCACTCTCAAGTAATCGTGGTAACGAGCCCAAATCAGACATATTTAAGGCCTGGTGACCATTGACCTTTTGACCTTTGAACTCCAAAATTTAATCAGTTCATTGGTGCCTCATAATACATACTTCACCCAAGTACCATAAAAATCTAACAGGCCGTTCTCAAGTTATCATGGTAACGAGCCCAATCTGACATATCTTAGGTCCGGTGACCTTTGACCTTTTAACTCAAAAATCTAATCAGTTCATTGGTGCCTCATAATACATACTTCATCCACGTTACATGAAAATTCAACTGGCCGTTCTCAAGTTATCGCGGTAACAAGCCCAAATCAGACATATTTTAGGCCCACTGACCTTTGACCTTTGACCTTTCAGCTCCAAAATCTAATCAGTTCATTGGTGCCTCATAATACATACTTCACCCAAGTTACACTGAGCAATCCGACCAGCCGCTCTCAAGTATATCCGCAAGCAAGGCAGCAAAGGTAACAAGCCCAAATCAGACATATTTTAGCGCACCCCCACTGACCTTTGACCTTTGACCTTTTCAGCTCCAAATCTTAATCAGTTCATTGGCATGCTCATATACATACTGGCGCACCCAAAGTAGTTGACCATGACAATCCGACCAGGCCGCTCTCAAGTTATCGCGGTAAGGAGCCCAAATCAGACACTATTTAAGGCCACCGGGTGACCTATTGACCTGTTGACCTTTCAGCCTCCAAAATCTAATCGCTTCAATTGGGCTTGCGCTCATAAAGTACATTACTTGCGTCCTATTTACATTCAAATCCGATTGAGGGAGGCATGTCTCAGTTATCGCCTAGTAGCCCGGCTTAAACGATGATCCGCGTAAAGCGCGGTAACGGCAAAATGAGAGACGGTACGGAAAGACAGGTAAACGGATACGCCGAAACGCGACAACCCGAAAACATGATGCCTCCGCGCAACTTTGCGTTGCAGGATGTCCATAAAAAAATATATTACTTCCAAACTCTTCAACGTTACTAAAACACTGCCCAATTTTGTCAGAGAAGGTAAATATTAGTTTGGTCTACGAACTTTTGAACACAAACTGGATTTTCGACCACCGCTGCCACCATGCTCTAAAAGTTATAGCTTTTAATAGCCCGACAACTACAGTTGGAAATTTGCTACAATGCTAGCCACTTTTCAACTAGAGCAGTTCGACTGCGCGCCAGTCAGATGGGTATGCCTCCGCCAGCAGCCTGCACTCCCATCCAACTGATGCTAATTTGTGAAAAGCTTCAAGTTACCATAAAGGTAAGCAAGACCAATAGATGAAATAAGCCCTATAATGAATAAGCCCATGTGACCTTTTGACCAAGCTTACAGTAAAATCCAATTTAAGCTCGCTCTCAAGTTATGCGCCCGTAGTGGTAACAAGCCCAAATCAGACATATTTTAAGGCCCACGAGGTGACCTTGACCTCTAACACTTTTTTCAAAAAAAAAATAAAAAAAAAAAAAAAAAAAAAAATAAATCTCCAAAATCGAATCAGTTAAAATTGGATGCCTATATTATAAGATACTTCTCCCAAGTTACATAAAAATCTGACAGGCCCAGGCTTCTCCAAGCTATATCATAGATGGTTAACGAGCCCAAATCAAGACGATATTTTAGGCCCCTATGCGTGACCTATTGGACCTTGAGCTCAAAATTTCATAATTCAGTTTATTTGGTGCCTCATAGTTAATACATTACTTCACCCATAATAACATTAAAAATCTGACAGGGCGTTCTCAAGATTCATCATTCGGCTAACGCAGGCCACGAAATCAGAACATATTTTAGGCTCGGTGACCTCATGACCTTTGACCATTCAAGGGCTCCAAATTCTAATCAGTAAATTGGTGCCCTTATAATAAAATACTTCACCCAAGTTTCATCACAATCCGACAGCCGCTCTCAAGTTATCGCAGCTTTAACGAGCCCAAATCAGAACATTATTTAAGGCCCCATGAGGCGTGACCTTCTACCTTTTGACCTTCTGAAACTCCAAAACTAATCAGCTTCATGCGTGCCCCATAATACATACTTCACCCACGTTACATAAAAATTCTGACAGGCCCTGTTCTTCAAGGTTTCAATGATAACGAGCCCAAATCCAGACAATATTTTAGGCTCAGCAGGTGACCTGATGACCTTGACCTTTCTAGCTCCAAAATCTATATCAGTTTATTGGCCTGCCTTTATAATACATACTTCACCCAAGTTTCATCAACAATCCGACCAGTCCGCTCTCAATTATCGCAGGCGCTACGAGCCCAATCAGACATATTTAAGGCCCGTTGACCTGTTTGACCTTATTGAGCCTTTGACCTTTCAGCTCCAAAAATCTATCAGTTCATTGGTGCCTCATAGTACATACTTGCGTCCATAGTTACATCAAAATCCGATTGGGGGCGTTCTCAAGTGTTTATCGCCGAGTAACGCCAGCCAAATCAGACATATTTAGAGGCCCGGTGACCTTTGACCTTGACCTTTCAGCCCCAAATAGCTATTATCAGCTTTTTCATTGAGCTGCCTCATTAATACGATACTTCACCCAAATTACATGACAATAACGCTCGACCAAGACCCCCTCTCAAGTTATCGTACAGGTAACAGGAGCCCCCAAGGTCAGACATATTAAGGCCCGCGTGACTTGGACCTTGTGACCTTTCAGCTCCAAAATCTAATCAGCAATTCATTGGTGCGCTAGCTAAGTACATAACTTGCGTCCTAGTTACATTCAAAATCCCGATTGGGGCATCTCAAGTATTGCACGGTAACGAGCCCAAATCAGACATATTTAAGGCCGTAGTGTGACCTTTGACCTTTGACCCTTTCAGCCCCAAATCTAATCAGTTCATTGGTGCCTCATAATACATACTTCACCCAAGTTACAATGACAATCCGACCAGCCGCTCTCAAGTTATCGTGGTAACGAGCCCAAATCAGACATATTTAAGGCCCGGTGACCTTTGACCTTTGACCTTTCAGCTCCAAAATCTAATCAGTTCATTGGTGGCTCATAGTGCATACTTGGTCCTAGTTACATCAAAATCCGATCGGGGGTTCTCAAGTTATCGCGGTAACGAGATCCGGTAACGGACGGACGGACGGACAACCCGAAAACATGATGCCTCCGGCAACTTCGTTGCGGAGGCATAAAAATATATGACACATTAAAAGTGAAACCTTTGCCTGCTGCTGGCACAAGGCATTCTGAATATTTGAAGAATGATAAATAAAAGCACACTTGCAAAATGTGTTATGTTCATATATAAAATATCATCAACCAACAGCTGTGTATTTTTTTTTAAGTTTGCACCATTTTCTTTCGTGCTTATCTCCTGACGTGCCAAGTATCCATTGCTGTCTCACAGCATATTCTGGAAACACTACTAAGTGGTAAATTTAATTAAATCTACAATAATGATAATCTACATATTCTACTCTTGTGAAATTTGGAGATATAAGACATACTAACATCAGATTCCATAATGCAAATAAACTGTTGTTAAGGGGAAATAAAACTAAATATAGTTATCAGTTAGACAGTCAAGGGTCTGTTGCACGCAAATGGTGTGGTATATTGTTGGTATCTTACAGTTTCATAAAAATCTTGTATTGCAAAGCAGTCAATAAACTTTAACACTATTCCCAAACTACAGTTGTATGTCAAATTTATTATTACACAAAAGCTCAGTCTGTAAATGTAAACAACAACAACAACAAACAACCCCCAGGAATATATGATGTTTAAAGGATCTGAAATTGTCTAAAAGACTAACATCACACACATTTTCCTTAGATTACTTTGAAGGCCTTTTAACACACATCAACTTTAGGGATACCCCAGTTCTAGGGCACCCACATATACATGTATACAGTGACAACAGACAGCACCAACTTCCCACCAAGTGATCTATTGCCACAAAATAAATGGAACATTTCATGAAGCAAATATACAATACATCTCACCTAAACACTGACAAAGTTTAAAAATCCATTCCCACTCAATTAAAATATGTGTGTCGTGTAACGTGGATGGCTTTTAATTTTGTATCAATTCTGCAAGGTAGTATTGTTTTTTTGAAATTTGATAAGATTAGGCAAAAAATTAGTGATAAAGTGGTTTATGCTGGCAATAAAATCAATTCCATATATCCTAGGCTAGTCCAAAAGACCCCATCTAAACAGCTTTATTTTTATTCACTTTTGATTGAATGATGCTTACCCAAATTTGTTTAAATTGTGTCTATACCTGCATCAGAATATGAATGCTAATGTTTTGTTTTACACATAAGACAGGTAGCAAGCTCAAAAACATATACCTACATGTATAATATGAACAAGTAGTCTTGTTGCTACCAATTACACCTTTTCATATAAAAATCAATTACCGGTAGCTATAACAATTAAAATTTGCAGATATCTTTCAAAAAATAAGGGTGCACACTTCATTCTCTAGATGTGATAAATATCCAGCATGTGTGATATGAACTAGTTGGAGACGATTTGATTTCAGTGTGACTCACATTCTCCATAGACCCCAGCCCAGAGAATTCTTGATCTAAGTCTCCAAGAAGTAAAATCCATATCTGCCCACTGAATTCACTGTATAGACCTCCTTAGTGCTCATCAGTATCACAGACATTCAACCACCCTTTGAGTTTAATAATAAGTAACTTTTATTTTTGCTTTCACTTCTAATGAGTGAAGGAAAACAGGTGAACTGAAGAAATGAAACTGAAATTCAAAACAAATGCTACAGGATTTCCCATAGCAGGGGGTGTTTGCAGCATTTAAGAGTATTGCAGATTTACCTCCAGTTGGGCAAATTTGGATAAACATTAGCAAGTTAATCAAGTAATACTCCAACACTGTAAATAACCTTTTCCACAGGACAAAATCTCAATTGCTAGATTTTCTACTGGATTTTTCAAATTAATAATTATATAAATTATCTAATGTTCACAAAAATTTACTGTTTTTTGAAACAATAATGTTCAAATCAATCAATTTGACATAGTGACATGAATATGCTTATATCAAAAAAGGTGAATGCTTCATTCACTTTTAACCAAATTTTACAATGAGAAACCATATCTCAAAACAAAATACACACACATAAATACAATTATAAATAAACTGGATATTTTACATTGTTAACACCACTTTTCTCTTTAATTTCAAATATGATTTACAATATATACATATTTTCCACGCTTATCTCTAAGCTGGTATAGTAATTATCTTTGCTAAGCAAAACACATAACCACACCCCTCAATGCTTTGCATACACTGCGTGATCACTCTGGCGCCCTCAAGTTTGGAAGAATGTTATTTTTATAATCACGTAACCTGTTAACACTGTGCTGATTTGTAACTGGTTTCCACTGAATAAAATCCAAAATGGCCAGGAATGCATAAAACTAAAAACTGCTGAATTTGCTGAGTGAAACAGGATTTTGTGTGTGTGATATTTTGTACTCTCAGACGGCCAAACGGCCTCAGACGGTACTGTTAGCTTTAAAATAGCATGTTAATCTGCATACATGTTAGCAGGGCAGGATATAAAATTTTTATTTGGGGGGCTACTTTCGAGCCTGATTTAGTGATGCCAGTATGTTATACACTGAACCCTAAGAGGATAATTGGGGGCTATTTTATTATTTTAGGGGCTATTTTGTCAATTTGGGGGGCTAAATCGCCCTCAGTCCCGGTGTTAGGAACTTGAAACTTATTACAAATTTAAAGCCATTGGCTAACATTTACCACAGTTAAAAAAGTCTGCGCTACATGATTCCCCATGTTACCAGTGTCTTTGATAAGGTCTAAAAAATGAAGCCCTGAAAAAATTGTATTTCAAAATGATTATTTAGTGCTTTAAAAAAGTGAAAATCATAAGTTGACTGGATACACCTGCCCATTTCCTCCCATAGACTTACTGTGTGTAGATCTAAGCTATTTTTACTTGCCCCGAGTATTAATTGTTAATTCATTCATATCTTTCCAGTGGCAGCATAAATTTCCAAACTTTTGTATTCTAGGGTGTTGATTTGTCCATTCAAACACTACTATATAGTTCAGATATCAAAGTTTGACAATTTTTTTAATTGAAGCTCCACAATGTTAGCCTATCACTTTAACTAATCGATGTCAAATCATGTAGCAATCATATAAGCCAGACAGGACTAAATCACATCATTTACAATGTGGAATTATACCCATGGGACCATTTCCTTTTAAACCCCTATTCATGTTTCCATGACACATTGCAACCAATAAAAGGAATAAATATGGACAACATAGCTCTCTTTAGACACGATTCAAAATATTCAACTCAAGAATTATCAATTTATTGTTTTAAGATGTTACTGTTATGATTATCAGTCACTTTTGTGTACATATACTGTATTTCATTTTTAGTAGCTTGAGTTGTATAGAAGAGAGCAGGCACAGCTTTGAATGGGCCATATTCAGAAAAAAAATTGAACTTAGACAATATTTCACTCAAGAATTAGGAAGTAAGCATGGAAGGAGTGGTTTAATAATTTCAAAAATTATATTCTTAAATCATATTTTTTTCCACTTCAAATGCTGCATTTCAAAATCCTTTCATATGCCATTAAATTTATGTAAAAATTATGACATCACCACTTTGTTTTACTTCTGCTCGTAGGAAAACACAATCACTACGTGAATGTGTGACACAAACAGCTTTCTATACTTAGACTTAAGAATGAGGTTTAACTTTTAACGTGCCAAAGTGGCGAATACACACAACACAATACATAGGGACAGTGATTTTCCGTTTCAAGAAAAGGCCTTTCCGTTTCCAAAAATGTGGAATTCCGTTTCAACTTGTCTGAAAAATGGAAATTCTGTTTTACCATAGACTTTGTATACATGAAAAAAATTGACAATTCCGTTTACATAAAACTTGAAACAAATATTTCTCGCTGTTTCTGTGTTTTTGTGTCAACTTTTTCTAATTTTTGTTGTGAGTTTTTTGTTTTTTCCTTTCAAAAAGAAAAAAATTGGAGAAAAAAGAGGTTTTCCATGATTTTCCATTTGAAAACTCATTTTCCGTTTCAAATTGTGATTTCCGGAAATTCCATCCGTTTTCCGTTATCACGGAAAATCACTGTCCCTAAATACATGCAATATCCATAGAGTTGTAATTTCCGCTGCACATTAAGAGTAAAAGCTGGTGTCTAAGTCAAACCTTCCTTATGAATATGGACCAATGAGTTTTGACACACATATATATGCAGCATTTATTTATTTTTTTTAACTATAGTTGATACCAACACAAAACTTGAAACTGTTTGAATATCCCAAACTATACTTTGAAATATGTGAACGGCTTTTGTCCACCTTGCAAATTAACCGAGACCCAAGTTTAGTGATGCTTAGTAATGCAGTAACTCATCTATTTCAACCAACTTTGTGACTGCTGTAATTTAAGGGTCTTGAAAACAGACTAGCACTCAAAGTTTTGTAGTCTTGAACCCAGACTTATATCTTGACTTAAAATTTATAAATTTAATGAATTCTATATGTCTAGCACACACATAATCTGGTTTTAAAAAAATGATTTAACAACAGTAGATAGGAAACTTCAATGTTAAATCACACAACACAAAGGTTTTTGCTGTTGTTGTAAGATAAATATTTTAATAAACATCGTTTCACAAATCCGCAATACATATTTAGGAGTTGGGTCTTGATATAGATAACACACTGAGAAATGATGATGTTATACCAATGTTTGGACGGATGCAAAAAAGTTACTCAAAAATTACATGTGCTGGTAATAAAAGGCAAATATCATTACCCAATCTGCCTACAAAAACAATTTATTTCCAACAATATCAGAAGTGAACAGCCTAACAGCTTTTCACCTGTAACAACTACAGATAACTACAATTAACATCATCATGCAGATTCAGCATGCTATCACATACTAAGGCAAATTTAAGCATTTCAAATTTTGTTTTACTTTTCTCTGACAGGTTTCAGACCTACTGGCTCCGATGCTCTGACATACATGTAAAGGTTCTTACAGTCAGGGTATAGTTTTTGATCAATCTGAGAATTTTTTCAGCAAAGGATAAATGATTATGGCAGTGTCATTTCAGATACCACAAAACACCATCAAACCTGAAAAAAAAAGTAAATGATGAAATGCAATTTTACATATTCAGTGAGCCGATATCATCATGTGTATCACCTATAACAACATCACATGGGAAAGGGGTGTTCCCATTTTAATAATTTTTCATTTTTACTAATTTTTCTTGAAAATGGAAACATTTTAGCTCATGCATTTGTCAGGCAAGATAATTATACTGATTAAGTAGGTCTATATGTAAAATTCACAATAGTAAAATATTCTCTATTTCTTATATCATCCAACTACTGCATACTGTCTTTAACTTTTGTGCCATCACTATCCTACCAGATGTTGTCAAGTAAATTACCCATAAAACACAAATAATTAATAACAATAAGAACATCTTTTCAGAGACATCAATAAAACACAAACAATACAAATAGGCAGACAGAAAAAAAATGTGGACACTTACTTTGAATTTTTCCATTTTCTTACGTAATTCCCACTTTCTTATGCAATTATGCAAAATTAAATAAAAGTATCTGCTTCCATTTTGAACCCTTTGTGACCCTTTTATGACCCCTTCATGACCTAAAGCCAACACCATGCTCTAGCACAGGCTTAAAAATACATCAGGGTGGCATGGCCACTAATTTCATGACACCAAAACACTTCGAGTCATGTTATTTGAAATTTTCAAAAGACAACTGTTGAACAACAACCTGAAATCTATAATCCTGATTTGGCTATCCGCCCACTTTGTCACTGCCAAGATTGCTACTGATATTGTATAATCCCATGCTATGAATATGACTAGTAAGTACTTGCATGCCATGATGTTATGGCATACAATTCCATTAACTCTTAACATGCCAGAGGATTTAAACCTATATGGACTTCATGCATATTATTTGGTGCAGATTTGCAACATTGGCACTTTATGACTCGAGGCACCTTGGCATACAATTATACATGTATGTGAGATCCCTGTAGGGTCACTATAATTCATGCCTTTTTTTCCAAATGGCCCTTTACTAGGACCTTTCACTATTTTTAACCATTGGATGTGGACTTTGGACGTACTCAGAGATTTGCAATTCAGTCAAAAGTGGGATGGGTAACATCATAGAATGAAATGGAAAAATTGTTGTGGTGAAGTGATTACAAGGTGAATTGGCACAAGACAGAAAAAGAGAAAATTCTGACAGCACACCTTCACATTGAAGATGCCTGATAATGAAAGGCCTGATAAAAGTATTGTGCTAGTTAGACCGAAGTGAAATAGTTCTCTTTATTAATTTCATCCTTGAACCTGTGAATCAAAAACAGGCCCTCGACAAAGGCTACGATATGGTTTCCTTGCAGAAATCTCACAGTGATATACTATGCCAAGGCACCTGAATGCAACACTGCGTTGATGACATTTTAACGCGCACTGTTATCTTGTTGATCTAGCAAAACAGAGGATGGACAGGAACAGCCTTGGAGTGGAATCAGGATCTTATCATCATCCAGGCACGGCGTATCCATGGTGATTATCAAACGACCGATGACTTGTTTTGTATCCTGACAGATATACATACATGCATATCCATACTTGTATCGTAATCTCCAATTTGGCAGTGTGTAATGTGCCGTCTCTTTGGAGCCAATGATGAGCAGCACACGTGGGAGTCAATGTATGTTCTCACTTCCTCTTCAATGAACACTAGCTGAAAGTCATTCCTTTGTTACAAAAATAAAGCCACGCATTCACAGGCCTAATCCATACCAGCTATGTATCTTGCGTCTCATCCTTGCAAGCAAGTTGTCGTCGAAGTCTCAAATGTAGAGTCATTAAGAATGCAGTTTTCTTCTTTGCTTTGTACAAATACAAACACTGCAAGCATTTTACATGTATCAGCAAAGACATACAAAAATTGTTTCCTCTCTGGATTGCAGTTTGTTTCTGAGTTGTTATTCCATCACTTGGTTCATGAGTTAGATGTCATTGCGGGATCTCTAATGAAAGGGCTTGGACAATCCAAGGGTCGCACTTAGAACCTTCCCTAAACTCCTCCTTGGTTAGCATGCCATCTTTGTTCTACACAAGAAAAGAAAACAATCAAACAAACAGAAATGAAAAAGAATTATTAATAAAATATAATTTTCACAAAAATAAGCAGCACAACATGCACTTACGAATGTGTAAATGGAGCAAATGATTTGGCTCTTGGATGTTATTGAATAATTATTGCATATACCCAGTATACTATACCACAGTACACAATCTAGTGTACATACAGGGGAACATGTTCATTGTCAGTGGAAATCATTGAGGGGGTGTAAGAAGTATGTGCCCCCATTACAGCTCCCATCAACCCCCCACTGCATGACAAAATGTAAATCAAAATCAAAATCAGCTGAGCAAAGGAACCAAGGGTAGGTCAGTAAAAGACAGGAAAAACTTCCTTAATAACTTCTACAAATGGATTTTGAGGGATCCTTTTTGGAGAATTCCTCATGAGCTCCTGGAACCCCCTATAAACAACAACAAAACGACATAAAACAAACAAACAAAAACAAAATTAAACAACATGATCGTAGTCCACCACTGATTGTACAAAATCAAAGGCCACAATATCCTTTCCCATATCTCTTGCTATCATGACACTGAATTTAAAGGAAGTATCACACTTTTGCATAATGACACTGTTGGAGTGGGGTCTTCATGTGAAACAACATTATTGCAACCTCAAATGACAAGTCATAATAACAAACTATGAAATGTTTGAATTCAATTGAATATTAAACAAACTGCCTCTAAAGGCATCTGTCAGACACCTAAATAAATAAATAAATAAATAAATAAATAAATAAATAAATAAATAAATAAATAAATAAATAAATAAATAAATAAATAAATAAATAAATAAATAAAAGAAATTTGAGTTACAATTTGGTTAAAGCTAACACTTTTGAAGTATTCTTGTGAAGTCAGATGCTCTTTTTACATATGCATTATGAATAGAAAAGAAGGTAGCGCTCAACCAACTTTATTGTTTTAAAATTATAGCATGGACCATGTGGTCTGCAACTGAATATACACATAAATAGAATGTCTCACTTCAGGCATTAACAAATAGTATGAGTTACAACCATAAATGGTTCCAGAGAGACAAACAATTATATTTTTCTATTTACGTTTCACAATAAAAATAGCGAACATCCCATTACACTTATATTATTTGGCGAAATAACAATCACCACAACCACCCAATTGTTGTAGGAATTAATTTGTCCGTCCTGACTTAGGAGTAATGTAACTTGTAGCTACAAGGCTTTCTGCTACAAGCCAAACATCCAATCATTTATTTTTAGTCCGTTTTCGTTGTTTGCCTTCTCATGGTTCAGCAAACACAGAACTTTTAGTGGGAGCAGAATACGTAGTTTGCCTCGCGCCTCAGGCATCATCTACCTGCATGAATGCCCGGCTTGACGCCACATTTTCTGCTCCGATGATGATTCGTTATCGGCAGTAAAGACAAAACGGCGCAAATTTGTACGGTGACCTGCCAATGTGACGACTCTAACTCCGCTTAATGTTTGCCTCATGTTTACAGAAATGTGTTAAGTTGCGTTAGCTATGCAAAAAAGCCCACGAACTGAAAGAGCAATTCCCCACGCATCACTGAATTTTGTTTCTTGGATTGATCTAGAGCCTTGAAATGATGCATGGATAAATTATTTTTTTGTGACAAGATTGCATTTCTCTAGAAGTTGTATGATTTCAAACGAATAAAGACATACAAACGCCTACCTGATATGTGTTGTTGACACATGAAATTTGAATTACCATTGTGTAACCTTGGAATTTATATATTTGCAATGTTATTTTTACGTCATTCACCTTATTTTATATCAATTCAAAAATTCTCGTTTGATGCAGTTGATGGGCAGCAAAACATTTTTTTTCATGCAAAAGTAAATATTTTTCTTTAAATTCATTTTTAATTACATACAACTGTGATCCAAGCAACACTATTTCAAGCAACTAATACTGGTCTTCAAAGCTTTAATGGCAATGTTAAAAGCTAGTGCCTAGTTTAGGTTAATCAGACAAATTTTAATCAGTCTTTCAAAAAGTACACTGTCTATTTATTACACAAGACATCAGAAGACACCATCAAACTTACCAAAATTGTTTAGAATTATATACATGTATTGTAATATTTTCATAATCCACAAGTGGATACATGGCAAAATAAAATTCAATTTGCTTAATTTCTCAAAACTAGAAGTGTTTCAAAGCATATGATTTTAAGGACACTAATGGATAATACAGGTCTGTCTGAACAAACAATATTAAAAATAATCATTTTTGCTAGTATAAAACAAAACATTTCACTGTATCTAAAAATTCACACTGCTAAATAATGGATAATAAATTTAATGTATTATTTAAGCAAAGGTTAATAGTGATCATTTTTACTATTTTTTTTTATTATGGATTGGCGATCTGAACGGTACTACTTTGATAAACCAATACTGGTCTTTGAAGCTTCAAATACTCATGGTTAGGTTTAGTCAAAGTTTAAGGCTGTTCTTTTTCACACAACTCCCAAAACAGTTCAAAAACTTTAGACTATGTTGGTGATAGTCTCATTGAAGCCCCCCAAAATGCTTACAGCTCACTTTGCACTGATCTAGGAATATGAATGGAGTTAATAACAAAAAGAGCAATCTGTGAACTTATTTTACTACGCAAAGTTTAAAGGCAGTGCATCTCTTTTGCATGCCTAAAAATTGGTATAGAAGAAAATACAATCTGAGAACTGTTAGCAAAGTACCACAGCTACAAACTCAGATTTAAAGGAATGACATTGACCGTTAGATTTTGATTTGAATTATTGTATCCAAGAGATAAAACTTCCTAATACAAAACAGGTATTAAAACACACTAAATAACAATTTGTGTGTGTGTGCATTTTCATATTCTAAGTAACTACTGATCTTCAGATTTCACAGACATGTCCTTCATAAATAGCCTACCTAAGGGCATGAGTGATATTTTGTGGTTCTGCAGGAGGGGTGCAAACAAGATTTCCTCGCTGCCTTTAATAGAGTCATTGGTAGGGGAAAGATGAAAGGTAAAACATTAAATGGGGTGTAAACTCACTGTGTCCATTTGCGTAAAGATTTTATTACTCTCTCTCGCGGTGTGTCCTCATCTTGCCGGAAGATCTAACATATTACCCTGCAGAGAAAAAAAAAATGTGATTACCTTAACCCTTAACATGCCAGAGATATTACTGCTGTATGGACAATGTGTGTATTAGTTGGTACATATTTGCACCTCTGGCAAAGTAAGAGTTAAAACTATGAGATATAACATTACACATCAGTCGTCCATCGGGTTGTGACCTCCTTTTCTGACAATTTAAATGGGAGAGGCTTTAGTGGAATTATAATAAACATTTGACTTCAATTTGATTTTTTGTCTGTAGTGACAAAAATTCTACATGTGCATGTAGTAGTACTAGTCTATTTTCAGACAGTGCATGTACATAGGTCTCTTTTTACCTCCATGGACAGTGCCATACATGTAGATAACCTTGCATTCCTTTCAGTGCCTGACACATGCCAGCACAACCATCTGTTACTACAGACTACTGTAATCAGCCTGATATTCCCATGGACCTAGACATACTGTAGGTCCATGAAATACCTAAGTGAGATTTGAAATAATGTGCCTAGAACACACTACACATCTATTAGGTTTTTTGTGCTTTGTTCAAAATCTACACTGTAGGTAATTTCTGATCTTCAAATTTAACAGGCAAGTCCTTTACAAAATAGCCTAAGGGCATGAATAATGATTTGCTGTGTTACGGAAGGGTTGCAAATGAGATTCCCCACCTTTAAGAGTTAAGTCCTCTGTCAATGACTACTTACCACCATTTTATATATTGCATCCACTATATCCAGCATTTCTTGTTTTGTGATGAAACCATCTTGATCTAAATCATACAAGTTAAAAGCCCCTGAAAAATCAAGACAATTGGAAACAGATAATGTAATAGTATAGAATTTATCAGAAGTAAGACCCAGCTGGAGCTAATAACAACATTTGCATGGTCAAAGCATAAAATGATGTAAACTTAAATGAAAATATATATATGGAAAAAAGTGATGTAATCGGTTGGTGTAATTAAAGGATTAACGTCTGCTGTAGACAAATTTATATTTAATGAAAGTTAAGACATATCTTAGAAAATATTTGCTTCATGGACTTACTGTACATTATGTATATTGTTGCCTGGATAGTAAAAGGGCATTAGCACAAGTGCTAATGAAATCATCTAAAACTTGAAAACTAATGGCCTATTTCACTGGAAAACAAAGTGTTGCTTTTGTTTTTACAGATATGCCTATCAGTCTGTTAAGTCAAGTGCAATATTTATTTTCTATTTATGTCATATTACACATTTCATTTTGTAAGAATAAATTTGTTTGAACTTAAAGCACAAGTTTAGTTTTTGCGTAGTTTTGTTATTTGAAAGCATTGTTATTGTTGTGATATGACCTTTGGGCATAAAGCTTTCAAATAACAAAACTACGCTGAAACTAAACTTGTGCTTTAAAGTGGTCTCCCCTGGAAAGCAAAAACTAACTAAATAAATAAATAAACAAATAAAAATAAAGAATAAAATAAATAAATAATGTAAATAAACAAATAAATAAATTACTAAATCAATTAATAAATTGAATGATTATTTTATTTCTGGCCCATCATTACTCATTGATCTGGTTGTTGTTGTTATCATCGACCTTTTCCTCTATCGCCAGATTCAAATGTCAGCCAGGCTGCCAAGTTTACACAGCATGTTATGGAACTTTCAAGAACTAGAACAGCCCTCCCTAAGTGGCATTTTGTCTCACAAAATGAGATAGCAGGGTTCCTAAGCTGATTGATGGAAAATCACTTAAAAGCTTAGCTTCAGTGTAATTTAAGTAAGTCTTGCTCCATCTTAATGATGCACGAGTGACATGAATACACCAGAGACAGACAGACAGACATTCAGACACTCTCATGGGGTACACACATTAAATCTCCCTCCCATTATAGCAGTGTAGGCAATCACAGGGGCTCAGGGTTATATAGTACCCTCCCCCCTTTTTTAAAGAGCCCCTAAAGTCACAAAATCACAAAAGAGCCCTCAATGTTTCTCACAGAGTTTTACAGTATCTGTAACTCAGACTTGAAAGCAGTTCACTTCTAAATAAAGTGTTATTTCCAAATGTGATTCTGGGTGCCCCCACTCTTCATGAACAATATTTCAATTTGATACACAATTCCTTGCCACTTCACAATAACATGATCATTTGGTAAAAAAACTTCACCAAAGTTCACCAAGTTTTGAACATATGAACAACAAAATATAATTCAAGGGTTGCCTCATTTTTCAGTTCATCATATATATTTCTGGCCATGCCCCTTCCGAGAGAAGCCAGGCACACCTGGATTGCTTGCTTCATGTCAAAATGATGTGACAGCTAACGATCGTAAATCCTGACGCTTAACTGATTATCAGACACATGACATGGGGGACTACAAGAGGAGATCCTTGATGGATCTCACAGGGAGATGTTGAGACAACTTGTCAGAAATGTTTAACCTTTGACCTTTCAATACTCTGGCCTGAGAGTTCCTACTGAATGCTCCAAACTGTGTGTGTGTGTGTGTGTGTGTGTGT
>JZLH01S0067631.1:1229-11361 GCA_001188425.1 Eucidaris tribuloides
AATATATAATCATAATCACTGAGGAGACATTTCTCAGTTTTGCCCCATATGACTTGGCTTGAATTAGGGCGATCAGGATTGTCATGGCCGAAAAATTCCCGATAGACGGTGAGGTTTTTTTTTTTTGAGAGTTCCGTATTTTTTAATGACGAGCAATATACTGGTATGATATTGTTTTTTTATAGGGAATACACTGATGTCATATAGCAAAGCCTTGAAAATTTTTAATAAGGTCTTCTAGCCACAATGTTATACAATGATGTCTCAAAAAATTGTTGTGTAAAGTTTAAAAACTGCACCCTTGTTTGGTATTTAGAAATACTTCTTGTGACATAATGCGTAGGCATCAAGTCAACGATATTGTCCTTAGATTCCAAAATACCTTTAGTTTTGTTCAATTTGCTTGTTGTTAATCTGAGATATGTTATAGTTGATATGAAGGGGTAAATAAGCACGAGACTCCGTTCCACTTTTACTACAGTCTTTGTAAGAAGCGAACAATTATGTGATTCCACCCTTTTGTAACTTTACTATATAATTATCTTGAGAAAAAACAAGAAAAATTTGAGTACAGAACAAATCACCACTTGAAAGCTAAAACTTGCCCTTGACCTTGACTTAAACATTGTGTCACAGCATTATTTTAACTGTCAAAAGGGCGCTTTTCACCTGCTTGAACAATTTTTAGGGTCGGTAAATGTGAACCCTAATTCAGCAGTGATTATTGCAGTGGTCATTGATTATTGGAAAAGAAAAGACACTTCATGGTTTGATTTATTTTGTTTAGTGTACCAATATAGATTAAAAATATTGTATTGGCAATCTTTAGTCTCGTATTGTATTCTGTGATACTATGTTGTTTGTTACAAGTATATCGTTCCCATATATGCAGACAACGCAATTGAACATTTCATTTGGACAAATGAAACAGTTAATGCAAAAAGTTGTTATTACCAGTTAATGTTAGTAATTACCAAAAACAGTTATGTTATTGTGGTATAGATAGAAGAAATATTATCCAATTTGTCAAAACAGATTTTCCCGGTGCATCACTGTGTCTTCCCGTGGTGGTCTTCCTCTATAAAGTCACTTCTCATCCTACCCCCGCCCCCTCTCCCACTGAGCGATTTTTGGCGCGCTGACTGACCGTCAATCTTATGTCGTCCCTTTCATTTCTCCTCCCCACCCTCCAACCCACCCCCCCCCCGCCCTCTGAGCGAACTTTTGCGCGGCTGGTGACAACAGATTCTTGTCGTTCACCCCCCCCCCCCGCCCAACGGCGACCTTGTGAGCGCTGGCGATCTGAACTGGGAAAAATCATGCCTTCCTCCCGGCCCCAACCCCCCCACACATAAACATAACATACATGTACACGTTACGGCGCTCGTCCTTGGTCTCCCTCCCACCCCTACCCCTCTGAAGCGATCTTCGGTGGCTGTCGCTGAGCGGGAACATTTTCCTCGTCCACGTCCCCGCCACCAGCAAGCGAGCTTTGGAAACGGATGGCTGTCCGAGGAAAAATTATGTCTTCCCCCCCCCAACCGTTGCTGCATCTTGATTGTATTTTTAAACACGAATGTATCTTCTGTAGTGTTAGGCATGTAAGAAACAATTTAGTATCACTTGTTGATACAACTTAAAAAATACATGAAAATGTGATAATGCAGCGTTATCAAAAAAAATAAACTACTAGAAATAAAAAATATTAAAAATTGTTTCGTGATTTTGAGATTTTTTTTGATATGAACATTTTACCTTGGACCTAACTATCATGATGAACACTGTTGCTATTGAAAGTATTTCACCATGAGTGAGCACCAACCCGCTTTTGTGCAGATCAGCCAAAAATGCATTGCGCCACAGAAATTGGTGTTCTATACATAATCAAGTGTTTAATGCACTCACAGACCGGTTGCTGCAGAAAGCTCTCAACTGATTGGCACAAGGATTCGAAGGGGCCAAATCCAGGGACGGGGTCATGTCCCCCCTCACGAATTTTGAAGTGTGGGGAACATATTCAAATTCCCCCACAATTTGATTGTCATTCCAAAAACTGAGATTGGCTTTTAAACTATGACAGGTTAGAAAAATTTTGGCGCTGGCAAAATATATGTTTTGGACGGCCGGCAATTGCCCCCCCCCCGCCTTGTCAGGAAATTGTATTGTGGGCAATTGGCAAGTCTATAAAAGTTTGCTGGCAAAATATGTTTCGGTCTTGGCCCCCCGCCCCCCCCCGCTTGTCAGAAATTGTTTGGCTTGCAATTGGCAGGTTACAAAATTCTTTGTGGCAAAATAAGGTTTGGTCGGCGCCACCCCCCCCCCCCCGCTTGGTCAGAAATTGATTTGGCTGGCAATTGCAGTTACGATAATTTTTGGCTGGCAAAAATAAGGTTTCGGTCGGAGACCGCCACCCCCCCCCCCCCCCTTGTCAAAATTGTTGGCTGGCCAATTGGCATTAGTAGAAAAATTTTGGCTGGCCAAATATGGTTTTGGAGCAGATTCCTGATGGATGTCGCCCCCCGACATTTGAAACGGATTGCGCACATGGAAAGGGATGAATCCTCACATGCTCAGCGAAGAGCTATATAATTTTGACAAAATACAAGTCAAAAATGAAGTCACTGAATTGAGATATATCCCTCATTAAAAAAGATAGAGCAATTAGTGTCAAGCATGAACTTAGAATTAAAAAAATGCATTTGCTTCTGTTTTTCAGGTTGGGGTGGTAATTGTAATCTGAACTATTGCATTTATTTGTCTTTCTTGTCCCCACATTGAATGATATAAACTCTTCTCCTGAGCATACTGAGGATTTAGAAGTAGGCAAAATGAAGCAATGATTCTAATACAACCGCAGCCCTACCCTTAAAAACCAAAGAAAATGCCATTTCTTCACAATTCACATTCATCGTGCAAACTGAGCTTTTCTCGCTTTTTTAGGGGATACTTCTTAAATCATTGCTTGATTTTTTGGTCGTTTTGCACACAAATTGAGTATTACATCTCTTTCTGAGCATGCTGAGGAATTTACAATCCTTGTGCACATACAGTAAGAGCTTCTGAGCCACCGGTCTGTGAGGCATTAAACATTGCGACTAAAGAACACAATTTCTGTGCGGCAAATTACATTTTTGGCCCATTGGGACAAAAGTGGGCTGTTGGTCCAGCTCAGTTGCTGTGAAATACATTCCAATCCCATAGGGGGTGTTGCATCAAGATAGCTTTTAGGTTCCAGAGGGTTTTAAAATAATTCGCGTCGCTCAAAAAAATTCCCAGTTCCATAATGCCCGTAATCATGGGCTAGTGGTGGCAGGGAGGTGGCGCCGACCAAAAACCTTATTTTGCCAGCCAAAAATTTGTAAGCCTGCCAAAATTGCCAAGGGCCAAGACAATTTCTGACAAGCGGGGGGGGCGGGGGGCGCGGCCAAGACCGTATAACTATTATTTTGCCCAGCCAAACTTTTTACTAACTTGCCAATTGCCAACCAACAATTCGACAAGCGGGGAGTGTCTATTTTTGTAGTGTGGGATTACAACGGGCCCTGTATTTAGAGGCGAAACTACCACCATCTAGGTTCACACAATGTTAGGTCGCTACACACTATGATTCTCATAAGCCATATTTGCCAATTGCGCTATAACAAATGTCATGCTCACTAAACATACTGGATTTCAGTAATTTTACAAAGCCATCATACTCTATACTATGTTTTTTTTCACGTGCTTCAAATGTTGTATCCACTCAAATTTAAACGATAGGTGTGAAAACATTTCGTATGTCGATTGAGTCGAGGGGAGTAGTATTACCTATAAATAATTTATGTTTGTCAGGTTATATGTTTTATTTGTACGGTCACCCGGTGTGGGCCCATGGTCTCTAGCATATTGTTTGTTCGACTCGCACCTTTCTAGTATAATTCCAGCAAACGTATCTCTGTAGGGGTGTTAGGTAATTAGTTAAGATCACAGATTTAATGGTATCACTTGTAGACCCAACTATAAAAACCTACCGTTTGAAAATGGTTGGGATAGTTATTAGACCGCAATAACCCACAGGGTTACATTAACTGGTAGTACCACATAATAGATGTCAAGAGGACCACAGATGGATGGATCATGACCCCCGTTTCCCCTGGATTGACGGCCCCTGATTCCTTGTGCCCCCCATCATCAAGTTGATGAGCTTCTGCATGTGGAAGCACTTCAGGTCTGTGAGGCAGATACTTTTATATATACTATTTGATTATTATAAAGATCAATATTACTTCTCAATGTTACGTAAAAGGATTAACAATCAATTTTTCGTTATTTGCCACACCAATTCAGTCGCCATTTTTTTTCATTTATCCTATTTTAACATAATTTTATTTGTTTTTTTTTTTGTCAAGGGTATCTGTAGGGTCGAGGTCCCCCCCCCAACCCGTTGCCTGCACTTGATTGTTAATTCTACATAGAATTGCTTACAAAAGCGGCGTAAATGTGCCACTCATGGTGAGAATACTTTTCAATACCAACGTATTATGGGTTTACATGCTATGATTAAGTTTATTACGATGCAATATGTTAAAAACTGTTCATATGTCAATAAACATAATAAATGGAATCACCATTGCAAAAATTGTCTATTGCGTTAAAACACCAAAATTTACATTCATCTCAAAGGTGATTTTTATATTTACTAAGTGTTACTTTTTTTGATACCACGCTGTTTATTCTAATCCGCAATATTCACTATTTTATGTCATGTATTTGTACAGATGTAGTTTTCCTCAACACAACTAGATAAACATAAATTTAAATTTCTGGTGTTGCATTTTCTAACAATATAGCTTATAGTTTTTTTATTTCTCTCCAGTGATATCGGATAAAGATAAAATCAGCGGTCTTACTTAACAGCGAACAAGAGTGATACTCAAGTTGTTGCATTCAACATAAAATATCAAAACTCGTACAGTATGCTCCAATGTCTAAGGGATCTCCTGATGGTGACATTAATCCCACTCTCTAGGCCAAACGAGGTCTGTGTACGATTGAATGGGGGGAAGGACACTAAGATTTATACTATTCTATATAATTCACCTGGAGCAGCATCCACCGTTTTCACAAAGTCGCGCTCTGTTTGGCCTGGAGATGGTGGGGACGAGAAAATGTTTCGCCGCTCATAGCGCAGCACGCGCGCGGAAAGGGTCGCTCAGAGGGGGTAGGGGGTTGGGAGGGAGACCAGGGAGGGAACCACGATAGTGCGCCGACCTAAATCGAATGTACATGTATGTTATTGCTGTATGTGTGTGGGGGGGGTGTGTGTAGTGAGGGCGCCGCGCACGCGCACGCACATGATTTTTCCCACGTCATCCCAGATCTCCGCTACCACAAAGTCGCCGCTCGCTGGCGCTGTACGGGAGAAACCCTTGGTGGGATACGGGAAAATTCAAACCCCCGCCGCTGTGAACGACAAAAGGTCTGTTAGTCAGCCCCCTAGGCGCAGCCGAAAAGATCTGCTCAGAGGGCGGGAGTGGGTGATAGGGATCGGTGTAGGTTGCCGACGATGGGGGATTTGAGAGATGAATTGAATAGAACCAGCGAGCACGACCACTCACCCACGCCTCCTCATACACGCGCTCAGTCCAGCCGGCCCGGAAAAGGGAACTTGGGTACCTGCTGCACCAAGTGGGAGAGAGGAGAATGTGGTCGTCACTTAACCCCGCCCTGTCCAACCTCACCCCGCCCCCCGCCCGCGTCCGCGGGCATGAGAAGTGACTGTAAGAGGAAACTCTCACCGCCGCGCTGTGGGTGTGAAGACCGCTGCTAGTGGACGAGTATAGAACGCTATGTGATGGTATCCACCATAAACATCGGGGAATCTGTGCTGTCGACACAGAATATGAAATAAATAGATATAACAATAAATATATTACTCTAGTTCTCGAGCCGATGTCAGTAATCTATAACTTGTTTTAGTGTGAAGTATGTTATATTAATATTATTACTAAATGTATACTATGTTGCATGAATAATAATGTCATAAAACTTATTGTTATTGATGATCTATATCTATGTCAGATTTTGACAAATTAATATTGATTATATTATGTGTATACATATACTGTCTCTGCGGCATAATGTATATGTGATATACATGTAATTGGCTAATGTCTAGAACACCAAAAAAGCGATCAGTAACTAGATAGAGCTAACTAACATTAACACTGGGAGGCGTAGTAGGCGAACCAAAATTATCGAGATAAATCAATAGAATGTGAGTGATGTGGATGACACTGAATAGGAAAATGAAATCAACCAATGGGCCACAACAGTGCCCCATCCGTAGAACTCGTCTCTCTCTTTTATCTCCACCTATACTATTCTTCATTCAGTCAAAACTCGCAACAACTCGAAGTTATACAATCTAACTTGTGAAATTACCGGCGTTTCAGCATTTAATGACACGAAAGACAAACCTAATTAAAGCAAAAAAACTTATTGTTCACGAGAGGCTGAAAAACGCGCCCCTCTTTGACATGTTAAAACAGATAACATGCCCTCCACCCCCCCCCCAAACACCACACACATGTACTTTGTGAGTCAGGCATGTTTCACACCCGTTCTTCAAGAGTGTCAACGGCGGACTCATCATAGTCTGTAGTGCTTGGTCAAGTTGTAACAGCCAAAATGTCGCCGTGTATATGTGCTTCCACCTAGCACTACACAATTTTCTCCTATCTCTCTATTCATCACAAAATAATGGTGTATAGTGGGGAAAGGTAGGCAGAAAAAGTGGCGTCTGCAGGGAATCACAATTGTGGTCGTCCACTTACAACAAGCACCTTGTTAGCTAAAAGTGAATGGGGAACGGGAGTTCCTCCGGATAGTGTCCTCGGGACTATTACCGTGATTCTTTAGCCGCTATTCATTTACTCTAACAAAATTAAGGCGATATCTCAAGATTACAAACGGAAGGAACATGAATGTCTTGAAGACAAATGATATACCGGGGTGAATTTGTAGAATCTCCTTCTGAGAGAACAATGATCTTTGACGTTGATGCCTTAGCATTAATGTCACAAGGAGTATTTTCTAATTACCAACAGGGCAGTTTTAACCTTACACAATTTTTGGGATGAAAGTTCCGACACTTGAGTATAACATTGGTAGGAACTATAATGATATTTTCAAGCTTTGCTATAATGACACTGTCCCTGAGTTACTAAATCACACCAAGTATCATCCAGTTGATGTGCTGGTCATCTAGAGAATACATAGACTCTCAAAATGAAAGAGGATAAGAACTTGTCACGCTGTAAGATTTTGGGCTCGGACATGAACAATTCTGCAATGTCACGATGGTCTTATGGCGGGGACGAAAACTGGAGAGGATGATAGTGTCTCGCAGTGGAGTGTGTTTGGAGGACTACTCTTTTTTTTGTGAAACAATTGATGGAAATAACTTATTTGTTACCATTGTGTATGTGCTGTTGCGCGGTTTTGTGGTGTGTCCGTAGGGGTTTCTGGATGGGTAGTTTTTATTCGGTGCGCGAATGTCCGGGTTCGAATTTCCCTGGGGGAATTGTTCGGGTGCTGTAGTTTAGGAGGTTTAATCGGGAGGTATTGGTCCTAGGAATTGCCTGGATAGGGGTTCGTGGGAAGCCTTGTGGGGAGGGTGTCGAGGAAGATGTGTCGGGGGGGGTAGGTTATTGCTGCGCGGGGGGTAGTTTCATGCGTAGGAGGTTGGGTGGTATGTTTCCGTCGACCTGAGGGGGAATATAATTGTCCCGGCTGGGGGGTAGTGTAGTCTCGTCCGTAGGGGGGGGGGGGTTTTAGGTGGGCCGGGGGGGTATTAGGTTTGTCTCTACGGGAGAATGTCTTCGGTGGGGGGTATTGTCTCCGTAGGGGGGAAATGTGGTCCTGGTGAACTGGTAGTGCTCCAGGGTGTCCGTAGGGTGTGTGTGACGTTAGTGGTGGGGACTCGTGTCCCTGGGGTAGATGCCTTTAGGGGGGTTAGTGTGGGTCGTCAGTGGTGTTGTTATTGTCCTATTGCCTAGGGGGAAGGTAATGTGTCTCTGTGAGAGGGGGGGGAAGTGTGATTGTCGACCGGGGGGTAGTGGTGTTTGCCACTATACAGGGGAAATGGTAATTGTCTCCGGGGGGGGTAGTTGTCCTGGGGTAGTGGGATTTGCTCCTAGGTGGGAATTGTGCGCAATGTGGTGTTAGAATTCCTGGGTAGTTGTGCGCTAGGGGAATTTGTCCTGGGTGGTAGTTGTCCTAGGGGGGTAGGGTTGTCCTCCGGGGGGGGGGTGAGTGTCACTAGGGGGAGGGAATTGTCCTAGGGTAGTTATTTCTCCCCGTATTGGTGAATTTCCTGGATAAGCGGGTATGCTCCTAGGGGGAAGTTGTCGCAGGATGGGTCCGGTTAGTTGTGTCCTGGGAGGGAGTAGATTCGTCGGGGGTAGTGGTATGTCTGATGGGTCCTAGGGGAAGATTGTGCTGGGCCTGAGGGGTGAGTGCTGGGAAATTAGCTTTAGTCCTGGGGGGTAGTTGTCCTAGGGACGGAATTGTCCTAGGGGGAATTGTCTGGGGTAAGTTGTCCTGGGCGGGCTGTAGTTGGTCCTAGGGAAATATGTCCTAGGGGCAAAATTGTCCTCGGGGAATTGTGCCGGGTGGTTATTTTGTCCGCCGGAGGGGGTAGTTGTCCAGGGGGTAGTTGTCCTAGAATCCATAAAAGGTAAGATATTTGCATTATTAGAAAGACAAAATGCCACTGAATCATTTGATATCGCATTCTACTTACAATTTTGATGACATCGTCTCTCAAAAAGGAGATAAACGCTACATGCGTGTACATTCAACTTCAAAAACTGTCTGGCTTACCTGAAAATATCGCGCTGATCCTCTTCTCTGCATGATATTTCCGTGAAATATTCTACTCCTCACACATCTTCAAAGTCAACAGTCGACTAGATTTTCCAGCTAAAAATATCAATTCCAGATCACCCAAAATACAATAATTTTTGTCGCGCGAGATTGTGTAGACGATGATATTAACAACGGTACCATGCCATGATGTATCATTCGCTAGGCCCCGCATCGTAACCGTCACTGCAATAATCACATGTAAGCTGTACATTCGCGTGGGTGCGCGAAACAAATGATCGTTGCCTGCCCGCACACGCAGCTTGCAAAATGTGGCATTCGTGATCGTTGTTGTACCAGAGCAATGCACAACACGCCGCTTCGTGGCGCACTGTAGAGATGACAAAATTTGGACACGGATGGTGCAAAGCCGGAGTGGCGCATGCGCAGATCGATCTTGGTATCGGATTACCGTTCTTAAGTCGGCCGATCGTCGGTAAACCGAAAGCTCAACTATTAGCAAACGAGGCGCGACTTTTTTTACATAACTTTACAATAGGCCTACAATATCAAAATTAGGCTAACATGTAATTGCATGTAAAATGTGCATGTGACATTTTGGTATGCATGTTTTAGGACACGGTACAAGCTTATGGTACAGGCCTATACTAAATACTAATTCAGATATTTTGGGCTTAGAACCTTAAATTTTCGAAAATTTGGTAAATTCTATGTGTGTCCATTGTGTATCATTAATTTGCATATGAACAGTAGATTTCACAAATGTGAACTTTTATAATCATACGCTCGCAAGTGCTCTGATATTTTGGCTGTGATAGATCTATCCCTGCTGCACTGGTAGACAGATCCTTAAGAAGTATGGAATATGGATCTCTCCTCACTGAAAGCTAGGGGAACGAAAAAGCTGCTTTTGGAGGATTACATTGTATGCAAGAAAACGTGGCTTGCAAACGGCCGGCAGAGACGCAGAACCTCTTCCCGTACGCCTATATGAATTCAAAATTTTCATTTGCATAGTAGTTTACTTCCGAACTTCTTGTATAAACTTTTAATACAGGGAAACATATAAGTTGACCGCAGGGTAGTTGTCGGGGGGGGGGGGAACTTGCCCTAGGAGTGTAGTTGTCCGAGGGTAGTTGTCCTAGGGGGAATTGTCCGGTGGTAGTTGTACAGGGGTGATTGTCCGGGCGTAGTTGTCCGGAGGGTAGTTGTCCAAGGAGTAACCGTCAGGATACGGTTTTTAACAACTTGACAGGTTTATCCT
>JZLH01S0067631.1:37659-47884 GCA_001188425.1 Eucidaris tribuloides
ACCCACTACATTTTGCCTATAGTAATTTTGTGACTCTCTATCAGAGAGCTTTGAAAAGAGTACAACTTTTTTGAATGAGAGCTCCACATGAGAAAATTTTTCAATTAAGTCCTCTTCACATTATGTGCATGTCCAAATTCTGTAACGCGAGTAACCGAGACATTTCAATGATTTTCATACAGTTCATTTTACTTTCATATATATATATATATATTATTGAATAAGGACATAGATAAATGATAAATCAATCTAGACATAAACAAATGATAAATCTATGAGTAAGTAAATGTATATATTTATTCAGTTATGTATTCATTTATTCATTCACTTATTTACTTCGACATTGATGATGATACACGCCGTATTCTGGACACCCAGCTTTGATAAGTCACGCAATTATTTCGACTTACAATGACGTCATGACGTGCACCTGTCTGGACGTCGTAGAACTTAAGAGATAGTCTTACCTCGAGGACGTAATCTTCCAAGACGGGTCACATCAGAATGAAGGGTTGTTGTAGTGTTTTTCTACTTTGCCCCACCGTATTTTCAGCAAACCCCGAGGATATCTAATACCATCTGCCATTCTCAGCCGAGCATGCACGTCTCCCGCCATCTCCTCTCGATCTCGACCTTTCTCTTTCTCTCTCTTTCTGTATAATCTTATAAGCTTAAAATGCTACTCTTAAAGGTTAGTGACATGATTGGGGGAAGTCCTCAATTAACTTGGGCTGAAACTACTCTAGAATCAAGTAAACTATGCAAGAATTCTCCTGTAAAAATCTTATAGTCAAACGTTGACTCATTCTAAAATAACTAATATCAATATCCCTCGTGGCAGGCAAACATGTTGTGTGGCTCTCTATGGGTCCTATTTTTATCGTGCTCTGATAAAATTAATGTTCATGCTTGATTCTCCTTAAGTAAACAAATTAGAGACAAATCCTTCCAGCTGGGAGATCCACTCAAGCTGGTGCATAGTTGGTATATATTTCAACTCATTTGGTTCTTGAAGCATTTTCAAGTTTTCCCAATCATGTCGCTAACCTTTATAATGAGAGTCGTAGTTTCGTGTTGCCGTCTTAATTAATCATAATGTGCAGTAATTCCGGTGATGCACTTCTGTCTAGAAACAAAAAGAAAGAAGACAAAAAACAAACAAACATAGAGTTCAAGCGAGGAAGAGAGTGAATGCGCGAGTAAAGTCATTAACATGTTTCGTTCAGTATTTCTAACCCTAGTTCATCTGAACAGAGGTGGTGTTCGTGCCTTGGCAGTGAACATCATCCGCCATCTCAGAGGGCAATATACGACCCACCGAACAAAGGTGCAGGTGATGTCCCTTACAGTCGTCAACAGCCATAGTCATCGTATGCTGATGCGGTCAAGAGCTCGCATTTTCAGGGGATCGCTACAAGAAAGTAAAAAAAGAAATCACCAAGAGGCCGCGTCCTCCTGAGGGATTAGGTGGATTCCCTGAAGACTGCGAAAAGACTGCTCCGTTAGTGTCAGTGATGTCGTGTGATCATAAGCGCGTATGTCGAATATCGGGCCCGATGCAGTGGTGGAACTATCTACAGTTTGTCAGCTAGAGATACGACGAGAGGTATCTAGATGATGAAAGCAAAACATTTTCTGAAACAAATGTAAAATCCCGGCCAGTAATAAATCAAAATGGCTTTGCAATTTTACATGTCAATATCCGGTCGTTGAACAAAAATTTTAAAGACTTAAAAAACAGCTTTGATATAATAGGAATTACAAAAACATGGAACCTTTTGAATCCCGACGCACTTAAACCGTTTGACTATAATTTAAAACTAAAGTGCCGTGTTAGTGGGAAAGGCGGGGGAGTAGGTGCATACATAAAATCTTCCGTAGACTATGCGAGAATAAATGAGTTTAACACTCACTGTGCAGAATCACTGTGGCTTAGGGTGAACTTAAAGTAGCCCTGCAAAGAAAACTGCTATAATTCGTGAAATGTACTTGCTTCTTATGTCCTAACCTTTCAAAAATGAACTCGATAAGAAATTCCATGGAAATATATATATTCTTGTTATATTTCTTTTGCTCTTCTTTTGTCATAAAGCGCCTTGAGCATTTAACTAAAATGGATAATGGTGCTATAAAAATCCCATGTATTATTATTATTGTTATTATTATATCACCTAAACCCCCAAAATAACTGTTTACCACCCTCCTCCGAGCGCCCACACATCGGCACGAGGTCGGTTGTCGTCGGTACAACTTGGGCTATTTACGAATGACGTAGACCTGTGCACGCAAGCGATTTCTACCGGCAGTTCGCGTAGCTGATCTCTGAGAGATCGTATGAATGCAGTGGTCGTGGATCGTCCGATTCCGTCGTTACTGGTTGGAGAAAATCATTTGATCTACCCCATGGGCGCAAATCCACGAAGAATTCTATTCATGTGGGGGGGGGGGGTACACAACAATAGGTTGTCCCCCCCCCACTTGAATAGAATTCCTGCGTGGATTTGCGCCGCTGATCTACCTTGTTTTTGACGGAATATACTGATCCGATAAAGCGATATCTACTTAAGATCTTCGCTGATTTTCGGGCCCATTTTTCTTTGAGAAAGTGACTTAATTCTGAGCGTTTGTCAATCCTCTGGCATGAGAGTGAACTGAACTGGGGGAGGGGGGCACTCTCATTACAAGGTGGACACCATACTGTGTAAAAAAAAATCGCGTGCAGGGCCAACTTATAACAGCAGGCTTACTTGAAAGGGTATCTTTTCTGATTTGAATGTACTTGTTTAGGGTAGCTCTATACAGCGTGTATCAAAAAAAAGTAGACACTGAAAAAAAATTATTAAAAATTGTTTTCGTGATTTTGAATTATTTTTTGATATGAATATTTTACCTTGGATCTAAACTATCTGATGACACTGTTGGCTATGGAAAGTACTTCACGCTAGTGAGTGACACACTTACGCCGCTTTGGCAATGGCCCAAAAAATGCATTTGCGCACAGAAGTGTGTTTCTTATAATCAATGTTTAATGCCTCACAGACGGCGGTGCTGCAAGAAGCTCTCAACTGATGTGCACAAGGATTTGAATACCTCAGCATGCTCAGAGAAAGAGCTCAATAATCAATTTGTGCACAAAAAAACGACATAAATGAAGCACTCACTTCAGATATACCCCGTAAAAAGAAGAGAATTCATGTTTGCAAGATGAACTGGAATTAAAAAAACAAATTATGGCATTTCTTCCTTTTTCAGGGGTTGGGGGTTGGTACATTGGTATCTGAATATGCTTTATTTGGTCTTTCTTGTCACAGAATGATTACAGCTCTTCTCTGAGGCATGCTGAAGAGATTTCGAATGTAGGCAAAAATGAAGGCAATGATCAGATACCAACCCCACCCTAACCCCTTCCAAAACAAGAAAATGCCATTTCTTCAGTCACAGTTCATCCTGCAAAACAGACATTTTCTCCTTTTGTACGGGGGGGGTACTTCTGATTCATTGCTTCATTTCTTGTCTTTTTGCCACAAAATGATATTACATCTTCTGAGCATGCTGACGATTCAATCCTTGTGCACACAGGTGAGGATCTGGGCAGCACCGGTCTGTGAGAGCATTAACATTGACTAATAAGAACACAATTCCTGTGCGCAAATGCAATTTTGCCTATTGACAAAAGTGACATGTGCTCACTCATGCGGTGAAATACTTTCAATACCAATATGTCATCAGATAGCTTAGTCTCAAGTAAAAAATATTCATATCAAAAAATAATCTCTAGATCACGAAATATTTGCGTAATATTTTTTTTTACTGTAGTGTCTACTTTTTTTTGATTACACGTCTGTATATGTAAGTTAATTTTTGCTTTTTAAAAGCATTGTGTTCACCTTGTAATGACAGTGGTTCTCCCAGGGCTTTAACTTTTATTGATCGATCACGACCTTCTTGAATAAATGAGGTGAGAAATTTGGATGGGAATTCATCCCGAATTCTGTTTTATAATCAAATGAATTATTAATGACTGACTTCATCAGTTCTTTATCTGGAGATATTATGGAAGGAAGTTTGCTAATCGTAAGTGATCAAAATTGTCTTTTCATACTTTGTTATAAGGTCGATTTTGACAATTTAGATCTAATGACGAGGCTATTCCATGATTCGTTAGCTATAGCGGGCCCATAGCGGGAACAATTAGACTGCCTGAGATGTTGCTAACATTACCGCTACTGTTAGACAATAGGCCATATGCATAAAACATAGCAATTGCTTTTTCTAGCCTTTTTCTTGAATCCATATGCATGAAAATAACTAGCAGAAGTGATTGCTAAACGACAGCTTCTCCGAGGTTTGCCACTTATAACAAAACCAATATATGCAAACTGAATTCCAACAATAGATATGAACTCATGAACTGTCAGTGGAATGTTCCTCGCTCCGCAGTCACAGCGAAAAAGTATCCATAAATTTGTATACATAGTGAATGATCTTTAAATCTCCAATAACAGGAAATGCTTCCTCTCTCACGCGTAATATTTTAATATATTAGATGGCTTATACAGTTACGAAGATGTGATTGGCCCACACCTTGTCACATGATACGGTTTGCGAGGATCGTAAACGTTATATTTCACCAGCTGGTTATATTTTACCAACTGGTCAAAATGAATATATTTTTCGAACGTCTGTTGCCCTCTTACGGTTCAATACCACCCATGTGTGTGTGTGTTGGCTATGGAGAAAGCTTCACCGTGCGACACAAACCGCTGAACGTAAGCTTCCCCCTTAAAAAGTGACGGAAAGACAACTTTAAAAGATGCTTGTTTTCAGAAATGTTCTAAAATGCGTTCATTAACCCTGTTGTCTGGATTTGGCAGCCAGCAACCAAGAAATTACCTTGCAAAGAAGATACGGAGCCTATTGTTGTGGCCCGGGCAAGATATTGTGTGAAGTCAGCTGTGCGTGAACCTTTTTGTTCGGCTCTCTTCCAATTGCTCAAAATGTATTCATTCTAAAAATCACGCTAAAACAGGTACATGTATGTTTTAATTTTACTTGTTCTCAGGCATACGTTACTCATTTTGTACGCATAAGGTGTCAGATAAAAGAAGAAATTATGAATATTTATGTAATTTTTTAAAATTATATTTACAACCATGAAAATGCACTCAAAGATGGAATATGCGCCTGCAAATGAAATTTTGGTAGCACCAACATCCATTGTTTTAATTCAATCATGCGTGAACGATGAACGATAAGTTATGTATCACATGAAAGAAGAGAAACAGAGCTTTATAAACATACCTAATTCATTGAAGAAGTTATTCATTATGAATTATTTTTGTCATGAAATCCGGTTTCCTTTTTTTCTGGGACACTGTATTGTTCATACATTGGTCATTGTTATAAAACCAGACAAATGACTAATAAAGATTTAGGATTCTCGGTTTGTAAAAACAAATGTAGGAAAACAAAGTATCTTACATTCAGGTCTTGTAAATTGGAATTTGCTAAAGAATGATATTAGAAATAGTACTCTAAGGAACACTTTTTGGCGAAAAATAAAACAAAAACTTCTTGAAGATCATAAATGTCATGATTAATGTCTAACATTATAATTAACTGATGTATACAGGGTGGCCCAGAAAGAATGCTACGAGTATGATCGCTAATTTCTTCATCATTATCGCAAAATGTCATTAATTTTTATTTCGTTGGTTAGAACATTCTTTTTCCAATAAAATGATACCAAGAACATTGATTTTGAGTAAAGCGTTTTGATTCTGGGGCCATTTTTCGGAGGCAATGCAATTTCCCAAATTTGCCAATTTTTCAACAGCGGCGGTCATCGGAACGCCGAGATATTCTGGCGTCTCAGCTTGCCATACCGGACAAACCGCGACGACAAAGGGATGGAATGCCCTCGCTTTCAATAAAGAAAACGATGCGAGGTACATCTCCATTGTCATCGTGGTATGTCTGGTATGGCAAGCTGAGACGCCAGAATATCTTGGCGTTGCGATGACCACCGCTGTTGAAAAATTGGCAAATTTTGGAAATTGCATTGCCTCCGAAAAATGGCCCCAGAATCAAAACGCTTTACTCAAAATCAATTATCTTGGTATCATTTTATTGGAAAAAGAATGTTCTAACCAACGAAATAAAAGTTAATGACATTTTGCCGATAATGGTGAAGAAATTAGCGATCATACTCGTAGCATCCTTTCTGGGCCACCCTGTATAGTGTAAATGTGTTCATTTTTTTCAAACAATATGTTTTATGGGACTGACATCGATTGCATTATCATGGTATTTTTAGCTCTCATGTTATATCAAACGGCTTTGTTTTTGTATGTATACCTTCTGTAAATGTTTCTTTTTTTGTAAATATGTTATACTTTAATATATCAGCCATTCCATAGTGACTCGCGTGACATTTGAACAAAATTTCAAGTTTCATTATCTTACTACGATCAAACTGGCTTTATTCAAAACCAAATTTAACATGTTTTTTAGTCAAGGCATTGGCAATGCATGTTTTAGTTCTGAAATGATTGTTCAATAATTAATACTTTTTTTTATAAATTACAATTTCTTTGACGTGACTCGCATGACAGGACAGAAAAGAGGAATTGTGACAGTACTTTATTCAAATTGATTTTATTATGAAACTACAAGTGCGATTTAAGTTAGTTTGCTGAACTAGAAACTGAATACCCTAGCTCAATTTATGCAAAAGTTACATTGTGCCAAATTTCCATTGTTGTGAGAAGTGGCCATTTTATGTGTGTTTTCGTAATGAAATAGACGTTCTGGGAAAATATGACAAGCATTTGAAAAATTATCAATGTTTTATCAAACTGACTAGAAAAGCTTATCTAATGAAATCAGATAAAGCAATCAGCTTCACTTATATTCTCAGTTTTTTGATCTATATACTCTGATTTGTGACTTGTCCGACATACAGCATGCGTGACTCAAGAGAGAATTGGAGCAATGCTGTTCAACCATTGTAATGACAGTTGGTTCTCCCAGGGCTTTAACTTTTATTGATCGATCACGACCTTCTGAATAAAATCGAGGTGAGAAATTGTGGATGGAATTTAAAATCCCGAATTCTGTTTTTATTAATCAAATGAATTAATTAATTGACTGACTTCATCAGTTTCTTTATCTGGGAGATATTAATGGAAGCGAAGATTTGCCAATTCGTAAGTGATCAAATTGCGTTTCATACTTTGTTATAGAAGGTCGATTTTGCCAATTTTAGATCTAATGACAGGCTATTCCATGATCTCGTTAGCTATACGGGCCCATAGGCGGGAACAATTAGACTGCCTGAGATGTTTGCTAACATTACGCTACTGTAGACAATAGGCCAATGCTAATAAAACATAGCAATTGCTTTTTTTCTAGCCTTTTTCTTGAATCGCATATGCCAATGAAAAATATACTAGCAGAAGTGATTGCTAAAACGAACAGCTTCTCCGAGGTTTGCCATTATAACAAAACGCAATAATATGCAAACTGAATTCGCAAAATAGATATGAACCTCATCGAACTGTCAGTGGAATGTTCCTCGCTCCGCAGTCACAAGCGAAAAAGTATCCATAACATTTGTAATACATAGTGAATGGATCTTTAAATCTCGCAATAATCAGAAATGCTTCCTCTCTCACCGCGTAATATTTTAATATATTAGATGGCTTATACAGTTACGAAGATGTGATTTGCGGCACACACATTTGTCAGCATGATACGGTTTGCGAAGGATCGTAAAACGTTATATTTCACCAGCTGGTTATATTTTACCAACTGGTCAAAATGAATATATTTTTCGAATCGTCTGTTGCCTGCTCTTCGGTTCAATACCACCCATCGTGTGTGTGTGTGCTATGGAGAAAGCTTTCAGCCGTCGGGCGACACAACCGCTGAAGTAGCATTCGCGCCCCTTAAAAAGTGCACGGAAAGACAACTTTAACAGATGCTGTTTTCAGAAATGTTCTAAAATTGCGTTCATCTAAGTCCCGTTGTCTTGGATTTGGCTAGCCACAACACAAGAAATTACCTTGCAAAGAAGATACGGAGCCTATTGTTTGTGCCGGGCAAGATCTTGTGTGAAGTCAGGCTGTGCGCTGAACCTTTTTGTTCCGGCTCTCTTCCTAATTGCTCAATCAAAAGTATTCATTCTAAAACATAACACGCTAAACAGGTACATGTATGTTATTAATTTACATTGTTTCCAGGCATACGTTACTCTCATTTTGTACGCATAAGGTTGTCCAGTAAAAGAAGAAATATTATGAATTATCTATGTAATTTTTTTAAAATTATTAATTTACAACCATGAAAATGCAACTCAAAGATGGAATATGCGCACTAGCACATGAAATTTTGGTAGCACCACATCCATTCGTTTTAATTCAATCATGCGTGAAACGAGAACGATAACGTTATGTCATCAGCATGATAAGCAAGAGAAACAGACGCTTTATAAAACATACCTAATTCATTAAGAAGTTATTCATGTATGAATATTTTTTGTCAGTGAAATCTCGCGTTTCCTTTTTCTGTTGGACACTGTATTGTTCATCACATTGGTAATTGTTATATAAGACCAGACAAATGACATTAATAAAGAATTTAGATTCTCGTTTGTAAAAACAAATGTAGAAAACAAACGTATCTTACATTCAGTCTTCGTAAATTGGAATTTGCTTAAGAAATGCATATCTAGAAATAGTACTCTACAAGGAAACACTTTTTCGCGAAAAATAAAACAAAAACTCTTGAAGATCATAAATGTCATGATTAATGTCTAAGCATTATAATTAACCTGATGTATACAGGGTGGCCACAGAAAGAATGCTTACGAGTATGATCGCTATTTCTTCACATTGTCGGCAAAATGTCATTAATTTTTATTTCGTTTGGTAGAACATTCTTTTGTGCAATAAATGATACCAAGATCATTGATTTTGAGTAAGGCGTTTTGATTCTGGAGCCATTTTTCGGAGGCTAATGACAATTTCCGCGCAATTTGCCAATTTTCAAGCAGCGGCGGTATCGGAAGCGCCCGATGATATTCTGGGCGTACGTCATAGCTATGCCATACGCGGACAGAACCGCGACAGACACAGGGCTGGAATGCCTCGCTTTCATTAAAGAAAAACGATGCGAGGTAGCATTCTCCAATTGTTCATCGTGGTATGGTCTGGTATGGCAAGCTGAGACGCCAGAATATCTTGACGTTGCGAATCCACCACGCTGGTTGAAAAAATTGGCAAATTGTGGAAATTGCATTGCCTCCGAAAAATGGACCCGCAGAATGCAAAACGCTTTACTCAAAACAACTTATCTGGTATCGATTTTATTGAAAAATGAATGTTCTAACCACACGAAATAAAAGCTTAATAGACATTTTGGCCGATAATGGCTAAAGAAATTAGCGATCATAACCTTGTAGGCATTAACTTTCTGGCCACTCTGTAATAGTGTAAATATGTCATTTTTTCAACAATATGTTTTATGGGTACTGATCATCGATAGCATTATCATGGTATTTTTAGCTCTGCATGTTATATCAGCTTTGTTTTTGTATGTATACCTTGCTGTAAATGTTTCTTTTTTGTAAATATGTTATACTTTCCAAATATGGTCATTCGTGTTTGTATGGGGGACCCCCAAAGTACCTGGTGGCGTTACATTTTTCAGTGCTTTTTCTAATTGAACTTGAACTGCATCAGAGCTATCCCTTCATCAATTTATGATGGAATTTGGGCTCATTCGCAGGCAAAATTACTCTGCTTTTGAAATCTACGAACACAATTCTTTGCATTTTACAACTTTGCTTAAATAGTGAGAAATGCAAAACATGTTAACAGAGTGTAAATCTGGTCGATAAGCGGAGGAGGATAAGCGGATGGAGGAGATGTACAATCTCCTATGGGAAATTGGCAAATTCACATGTACTCTTTTGTTTTTGCTACCTATTGCAGCAGATAAGCTATCTTGGAGTTATGATACATCACTCGTGATGCTTACTGAACTTTGACGACATGTTGTAAGCTTCACAAATTCTCAACAACGTAAATGTGACATCTAAATTGTTCCCTTCAAGTCATTAATTACCTAATTAACTGACTGGTGTAGCTGAAAAATGGCTTTGCCATTGACTTGTACATGTTATAAGCGGCATGAAGTACTGTGCATGTAAAGCGACACACAA
>JZLH01S0067631.1:50133-62313 GCA_001188425.1 Eucidaris tribuloides
ACAGTAAAGAAGATGGGAATTGTGACAGTACTACGATTAGTTCAAATTGATTGTAGCTATGAAAGCTACTAAGCTGCGTATATTAAGTTAGTGTTTGCCTGGACTAGATAACTGAATAGCTCAATTTATGCGGAACACAAAGTTACATGTGTGGCCACATTTCCATTGTTGTGAGAATGGCCATTTTATGCAGTGTTTTGCGTAATGAATAGACGTCTCTGGGAAAATGATGGACAAGCAATATGAGAATACCATCTGTCAGTGGTTTTATCAAACTGTGACTAGAACAAGCTTATACTTAGACTGAAATGCAGATAAAGGCAGATCAGGTACTTCACTTACTTTTTCCAGTTTTTTATCTATTTATACTCTTGATTTGTTGGACTTTGTACGCGACAGTACAGCATCGCGTGACAGCCGTGACATCCTTAAATTGTTTTTTCTTCCAAGGTATGTTTTGTTGCAAGGTGCATTGATAATGTTTATTACTGTGTTCTTGATACACACTACCGAACCACTGTTCTGTACAATTTGACATGTCGAAACACCAGCTGAAACTCTTATAAGTTTAGAGCTAATCTTTTAAAAAAAATCCCTTATTTTGTGACTCCGCGTGACATATTTCGCCGGTGTGGTTTTTCATGGATGAAATACTGGGAAAATGCGATAAAGCATTTGATTTTTGCTTTTTGTTTTATCAAACTTACTGGAATATGCTACGGCCTAATGAATATGCATAAAAAGGCAACCACGTTATGAATCAGCCTTTCATTTATTTTCTCAGTTTGTGATTATATACGGGAGCGCAAACCCCTTCTTTTTTACCACAAAGTTCATCCATGCCGTTTCAGAAGACTGTAACTTTAATTCAAATGCTTATTTTAAAATCTTTCTCTGGATTTAGAGTTTACAATATTCCTCTTTTGAAGTCATAACTGTTACAATAGTATCAGTGCTTCACTATCAATTTTTGAGTTTGACTTGACCCTTACACATGGAATGGCTTGATATGTGTATGTATGTATTGTATACCAGTCAGACTCTTCGCGCTAGCACTAGAGATAATGAGGCAATAAGCTGGAATTTATATATGCGACACTAGTTTGAGCCAGAACTTCTTTGTAGCTTTGCATACTAAAGTGAGCTAGACAACTTGTTTTTTTTAAAATTCCAATAAATTCATGATCACAGTGGTGCATGTTAGAACGGAGAGTAAGTATAACTACTATAGAGGACACTGTCACACTTTTTATGCGTATATGTGTGTTCCGTCTGCTATTTGATGCCACTGGATTAAACTTATATGGCAAACTGAGGTCAAGAAAGATTATTAGAAAAGTGAATTTTGCTTGGATTGGCTTTCTGTATCGCGAAGCTCAAAGAATGATGTTGCTAAATTTTGGTTGATGTACCGCCCTTATGTCTACACTCATGTGGTAAAAATCAACATGGATGGATAGCGATTCCAACGCTTCTGTTTTATGTGCATTTGTGTTGTGCTATTTATGCTTAATACCCGTCATGACCAAGACAAATATCGACAAAGATGCAAAGATATGCCATAGGGTTTGCATTTCCGGGGTCCTGTGATTCGGTTGATTCCAAAACCAGTGGCTAGGAATTCAAATCAAGACCACCGGCACTTGTGGTGACGGCTGAGATTTACACACCTGTTGCCCTGAGCAGGAACAGTTTTTATTTGGAGAAGGGTTGGGTTTTTTCTAATTCTCTTGCTCAGGTGTCAATCGAATCACAGTTTTGTAGGAAACCCTGGCATCCAATGGAATGCTCTCCCACTATTTTCTTCAGCTACATTTAGGTACTCATGATCAATTTTGCTGGCTCCTGACTGATATTAAACATGAATAGCAAAACAAAAAACATACAAACAAAGTTGAATAGTTGCTTTTCACTCTGATGTAAAAATTGGTGAGAATCAAGGATATTTAGCTAGACTTTCAACTGTTCAAAAATTTATTAAAATTCAAATGTTAACATAATACTTGAACCTTCATTTACATATTTAAAATACATAGAAATGTCAAAATAGAATATACTGTTGAAAGGCTTGAAATATCTTCTTTAAATGATATATCACACTAAACCAAAACAAATTATTTTCTAAGTTTATATGGAGTTGGAAAATGATATGTTCGCGCTCATTACGTATGTATGGCATGTTTAAGCATGTATACAACTTACATAAAAGGAAAGGGATTTTTACAGCGCTGCTGCCTGACTGATAATGTTCATTGCAGTTTGATAGCTTAATAAATAAAATAAATTATTTAACTTTATTAATTCGGGGGAGAGGGATTTCAAAGGCATACGATCCGGTCCACTTTTTAACGAAAATATGTATCCTCCGGGCGTTTTTTTTTTACCCTGCGCGAGGGGAGTTTTATTTCACCTTCCGTGGTTCTGTCACCCCACTCGTCATCTCCGCTAATGAGCATAACCGCTTGACAACCGCGGTTACTCCGGTTAGTAAAAATTATTTACTCGCAGAATGCAGATATGAGATTTGAATAGTCACGAATTCAAATAATGTAGGCCTCGGTCCTTCAAAGGTGACTTTGATGTTTAAATTATATACAATACTCTTCGAACAAACAAACAAAAATGTGACGTAAAAATATCAAATTCTTTGTTGTTTTATTACAGAAGCAAATCAGAGTAATGAAAAAATATAAATTAAAATGAGAAACCCTCAAAGATTACGTCAATGTCTTGCTCATTAAGTGAACTTGTGTGATAAGATAACTCCTTGTATGATAACTGCAGTTTGTTAATTATATTTGTGACAAGGTGAATATGAAATATGTCTATAATATATATATATATATATATATATATATATATATATATATATATATATATATATATATCACTATATTACATATTACATTAAGTGTCAATGCACATGTTATATATTTCAAATGTGAGCTTAACGAATTTCCTGAATTTACAGGTCTTTGTTACCTACTCCATTCTGCGATAAGCATTTTATCATTTATGAATGGTTGACAGACACGAGCGAAAGCTTTTGTATACATGTAGTTCATAAAACAATGAAACTACACCATATCATATCATATATCACATCATATATCATATATCATATCATATCATATCATATAACATATCATATTATTGTGTAACAAAATTCTCAAACGTTAATGAGGTAAAACGTTAAATATTGAAAAAATAATTTTGATTGTAAAAAAAAAGGGGGGGGGCTGTGAAAGTAATAAGCTAATATGCCATACGGCAGTCCAAATGACGCGTTTATTGATTGTATTTAAAGTCAGATTCTGTACTAACGATTTTGTCCTCAACGGAAATTTTGTATGTGATTTGAACTGCCTTATGAGAGATGGGAAGGTCTGCACTACTCCGGATTGTAATCGGTAATCCGAACATGATATTTTGTAGAAACTGAATATCTTTACTACTACAACCTGCAATGATAAGAAAAAGGAGTCACGATGGTCGCCACAGTGGTTATATTTCGAGTATCAACATTTTATGAAGGGACAGGGGAAATGATATTAACAATGAAAGACAGGGAGGAACCACTCCATAGGGATCGCAACCCAAGCAATCAAGCGTCTGAAATTGCGGACAGCCAGTCTGAGCCAGCGGCCTAAGAGCATTAATATGCGGAAGATAACAAATGCGACCAAGCCGCAGTGTAAATTTACACTCAAGAAACCTCGCGTAATAAATGTAAACTCCAGTAATGAAAGTGCATGTTACCCCCCGTGTTATTTGTGATGGCTCTCTATGTTCCATTTGATCACAAATCGTGAAATATTTGCAAATAATAGCAAGATAAAAATCACGCTTCTTCATGAACAGCCCGTACACCGACAGCTCCACGGCTGCGAGAAATATAACTGCAATCTTTCTTGTGTGAATGATCATGACGCCGGCTGGAATCTAATGGCCACATAAGTTTGACGTCTATATGTCTCTTCAGTTAATAGACACATTTCTAAGTTTGGTAAATACTGCTTTAATGGCTGCGACAGTGTATGATGTTCATGGCAAAGCACGCGTCTCGGCGGTTTTACATTTATTGAATTTTAGCATTATACCTAAATCATATCGAGGATTTTTACAGTTTGTTATTGAGTATTGAGACAGTGGGGGATGCGAGGTATGCATCCCTCCCCCCGAGCTCGCAAGGTGTGTGTGTGTGTGGGGGGGGGGGGATTGGACATGTACAATCATCCCCCCAGGTTTCAGGGGAAAATGTTTCCGTAATATTCTTATTATTATCAGTTTTGTTTAGCATTAAGGTGATTATTTTTATTATTATTGTTATTATTATTTTTATCATTATTATTATTATTATTATTATTATTATTACTGCTACTACTATTGTTGTTGTTGTTGTCTTCTGCCCCTAACCATGCTAACGGTGCGGGAGTTACAAAGATTTGCAAATTTCAACGGGCATGTGTAAATCCTACGGGGGGGAGAGACAGGATATACCCCCCCCCCCCCTCGCCCACTTTGGCCGAGGTGAGACAATATGCCTGTACAAATTATCTCCTTATACTTTTCAGGAAGAGAATGATTTTAAAGTAAGCACAATGGCTATTTGGAAAAGAATATACGTGGCTTTTATTACAGGAGTAAATATTTCGCGTCAAAATGTTATCATAATAATATCTTCACAACACCTTAAAATTAATTTCTAGAGGCTTTTTTTTAACCATCTACCTGGTCCATTTCCTTGCGTGTTTTCTGACCTAACATTTCAAAACATTCTCTACGTGGGAGTGGGGAGCACCTACAACACCCACCCCATCCCCATCAATGCGCTCGCTCGTGGGATTTATTCTAAATCCAGCCCTATGTATATATGAGATCACGCTGGAATACAGTGATGTGTTTGTGCTTGTGTGTGTGAGTGTGCGTGAGCGTGCAATGCACGTGTGTTTATCATGACTTTAAAGTAATAGGATAATATAATGAAGCTTCAATTAAAAAATTGTCAAAGTTTTGATTTCTGGGCTGCATAGTATTTAGATATATAAATGAACACCCAAGAATACAAAAGTTATGCTGCCACTAAATCATCATTTTGAAATACCTTTTTTTTCAGGGATTTATTTTCAGACCTTATCAAAGACACTTATAGCACGGAGGATTATGTAGCTCAATTTTTTTTTTTAACTATGGTCATTGTTAGCATGTGGCTTCAACATGATAAGTCAGCTGTATGCAGAACCGTAGCCTGAAAGTCCACCTTTTCGAAAGAAAATAATAATAGACTTTTAAATTACTGTTGAATGTCCATTTAAGGAAACAATAGTGTTAACAGAGGGTCAACTTAGGCTCATAGAATCACTAGTATTCATGAGCTTCTGACCCCGATAAATTATCACAATGTTTTTAAATGACCTGCTACCAGTGGTTCATAATGGAAAATCTATACTTAAGAAGTGCCACAAAGTTTTAAAGTGGGGCGATTTCTAATTATTGTCGACTGCATGTCCATTTCACGAAACAATAATGTTACCAAAGAGGCAAAATAAGCTCATAAAACTGCTAGATACTCATGAGCTTCAGGGGACTGTACTGACTGTCCATTTCACCAAAAAAATAGTGTTATCACAGAGTCAAAATTGTCTAATGAATTCGCTAGAAGCCGTAAGCTTCAGGGGACGGAGACCCCTGCCCCACGCTCTTGACCCTACTAGGGATTTTAAGGCGGGCACCTGGAACCCAACCTTTGGGACAGGCAGCCCATCCCTCGCATTAAAAAAACTTCCGCGGCCCGTGTCAACGGTTCCTTTTTCACTACTTACGCACCCCCTTTGAAAAATCCTTGCTATGGGGCGTGGTGGTATGTGTGTACATGTACGTGCATGTGTGTGTATATGTGTGGGTGACGCGCGTGTATGTGTATTTGTATATATGCTTGTTATATATATATATATACATGTATATATATGTGTGTGTGTGTGTGTGTGTGTGTGTGCATGCGTGTGTGCGTTCGCGCAAGCGTGTGTGTGTATGTGTATGCTTGTATGTGTATGTATGTGTGTGTGTATGTACGTGTGTGTGTGTGGTTGTGTGTGTGCGTGCGTATGTGCGTGCGCCCAAGCATGTGTGTGTGCGTGTGTGTGCGTATTATGATCGACCCCTCTGGACAGCAAACCACCCCCCCCCCCCGGTGCGAGGACCTATCTACGCCACTAGAGTATTGCGTGTGTACAAACTGGGTCTTCCACAGTGTCTTTAAAGACACTATATAACACTGTGGAAAGACCCGTTTTAAAAAAAATGTCGAATTTTTGCTATCTGACATATCTGACAGTGTTTGAATGGACAAATAAACGCACTAGAACACAAAAGTTTAGACACTTATACTGTCACTAGTACAATATGTTTTGATACAAATTGGTACATTAATTTTATATCGGGCGATAGGAAATTCTGCAACACAGCAGTCTATGGAGAAAAGCTGGAATGGTCTCTCAATGATTTTCACTTTTTTAAAGCACTTAATGATTGTTTTACACTGCAATTTTTTTCAGGGCTTCATTTTTAGACTGTATCAAAGACACTAGTAGCATGGGGAATCATGTAGCTCAGATTTTTTAAACTGGAAACATTGTTATACAGTGCCATTAAGGTATAAAATTATCGAATTATGAAATTTTAGTGTTCGAGACAGCATCGTAGAAGCTGTTTACGGGATGGTGAAGTTTTTACATGTATGAATAGAAAAACTTTTTAAACATGTACTGCCCCTTGTATTAGTATTAATCTACACTTCGTTTTCATTTTGATATTATTATGAATGTTATGTATTCATCAAGAAAAAAGTGAAACCATTGTGTATTAACTTTAGTTACGTTTTCATCAAATCGCTGATGGACTTTCAAACAACCACTCAACTTTTTGGTCAGACTTAAGTATTTCACAAATGTCCCTAGTTGAATGACGTTGAAAAAAGTTCAAGCATACACTTCAAAAATATAGAAAAATGATGCTTTCAACTATTTGCTCCAACTGATTAAAGGCTCGAGCATTCACCTCTTTTTGTTCTTTCAAGGTGTAGGTCTCTGTCTGTCAACTTTTATTCTGTGTGTGTGTGTGTGTTTGTAAGTTTGTCATGTGTAGCTTGATATTTTCCGGCTTAGTGTAAACTTACGACTCCGCGACACATAAATGTATAAGATACATACATACATACATACATACATACATACATACATACATACATACATACATACATACATACATGCATGCATACATACATATAGACAGATAAACACACATGCGTATATATTAAAGGCAGGGTGTATCTTTTACATGCTTTAAAATAACATGGTGTCATTCCGCTTGCATATAATTTAGAAAAAAAAACTCTAAGAACCTCAAGCAAAATTAGACCTAGAATCTCGGTTTTAATGGAATTATAGTGACCCTTCGAAATTGATTGGAATCCTGTCATAGGACATACACTACACGGCTATTGTTGCTTTGCGCATTTTTCAAATTTCAGGTTTTTACTGATATTCAGATTTCACAGGAATATAAACATCCTACGAGCATGAGCGATGTTTTAGTGTGCTGTGGGAGGAATGCAAATGAGATTTCCTGACTGTTGCAAAATACATTAATCACATATATAGTGTAATGAAAGTTCAAGTTTGACCTATTCATCTGACAATAACAGATTTAAATAAATTTCATGTGTTTTATTGATTTATTTTTCAGGTATGCATGAAAGCCAATCCAAGTGCAGCCCTCGGGCTGAATTACAGAACTTTACAAAATGCATATTACATTACATTACATTACAAAACAGAATATGAAACTTACGTTTATATGACAAACACAACAGTTATAATGCAGAAATGTGTGATTATATCATATCAAATTTTGAAGAAGAAAAATCATTCAAGTTATTATCTAAAACAAATTGAAAAAATCCATACATGAACCCACACTTCAAAGTAGATATACATTTTACAATTATAATGGTCTTTACAAGTGCACTTACATTCCTACATGCATGAAAAAAGGCATTTGAACATGTACTGTACACTTACTGATGATGTTTCGGTTAATGCAGTGTACCAGTACCGCAGATTCTACGTCCGCTTTGAGTTTGCGAAAATTGTCAACAGACAAGTCAATCCAAAGAAATGACTATTAGTGTGACTTGCTGAACGAACCTTGCCGGAAAGAACACAATGCCGTCACGGTGTGTTCACAGAGTGATCACAGTGCTACTCTGTGAAAATGGGCCAAATCGACAGAGTGGCTAGAAAAACACAGGGTCGTCGCCTCTAAGAGCACACAGTGATCGTAGTGTCGCACTGTGAAAATTGGCCAAATTCACATAGTGCCACATTGTCTTCTCAGTCTTGTCACAATGTAAACACACTGTGGACAACATTGTGATTTTTCCGGTAGTGTTCCTATTATACCACGATAAATGCGCTAAAACCAACAAATGTTTTGGGTTCTTGAACAGTTCTCTATGGTAATTTCCCAGTTCAAATTTATAAACCGGTAATTTATTAATTCACAATCAGTTCATTTGACTAATTTCGATTTTTTATCTGCGGAAAGAATAACAAAGTATGTACTGTGTATTCCAGGCGCGGTTCTAGAGCGAAAACTTTAAGTAGGGGGACTACTGGGGGCTTCATTTGCGGCCAAATCCTAGGTTCACAATGTTTCTCGGTCATCCCAACCGCCGAATAGTCTTTCAGCGGGGGGAGGGGGGTAGGGACGAAAATTTTCCATTCCAAACAAATCCAACGTCCAAAATTTTTCTCGGTCATCCCAGCCGCCGAAAAGTCGCTCAGGGTGGGGGGGGGGGGGGGGGTAGGGAATTTTACACTCCAATTCCGAGGTCCAAAATTTTCCTCGGACATCTCAGTCCCCAAAAAGTCGGTTTGGGGGGGGGGGGATGTAATCTAACAATCATAAAGACATGCCAATGAAATTTTCCTGGGCGACTTTTGTTTGTTTGGGGTGGGGGGGCTTAAGCCCACCAAAGCGCCCCCTCCCCGCCCCGGGTAGAACCGCGCCTTGTGTATTTATTGGAACCGAGAGATTTTATTGTAGTTGCCTACATTTCTATAAGAAGATATGAACTCCAATAGGCCGACGGGCAAAGAACAGTTTTAGTGGTAATTTGGTCTTAAGAAAAACTAACAAATCATACTGTCTACCGAGCAACGTCTTTATCAACTTGCTATTCTATTGAAACTCCATATAACTAGTTTTGTTTTAGAATGAATTAACTTTGCAATATTTGCCATGAATATATTCATACACTGCATATTAGCCTGATAAAGAAAACGAAGACTTAAACACGTGAAGTCTGTTGGTGTAAACATCTGACGTAAGATTAGATGAAAGAATTGTAAACATGTTTACTTACTTCGTATATTCATTTATATATTCGCATTTTGAAACAAAATAGACTGAAAGTCAGGTACTCTTATATTCTAGGATAGGAATTGTGGTTTTTTTTCAAGATGATGAAAACGAGACTTCAAAGATACCGCAGCCTGGTCAAGTGAAATGGTATGCCATTCTCTAGTCTAGTGATATTAAGCAGAGCATAAATATGAACACACACACACACACACACACACACACACACACACACACACACACACACACACACACACACACACACACACACACACACACACACACACACACACACACACACACACACACACACACACACACACACACATATACCTCAGGAGCAGAGATCACAAGATGAAGAGGGCAAAGCCGGCTCTCGAGAGGTATGTAATTATACACTATCATCATCATCATCATCATCATCATCATCATCATCATCATCATCATCATCTTCATCATCATCATCATCATCATCATCATCATCATCATCATCATCATCATCAATAACATCAGGCTGTGTTCATTGTTCAACCATAGGTTGATGAAGCCCCCCTTCTCAATTAATTTCTGTTCAGTTTTGTCCACCGCCGTTCTTCCATGTTAATTGTTCTTATGTGTATGTATGTTGTTACTCATTTCTCCATCTTTTCCTTTGCCTACCTCTTCTTTTCTTACCGGTTCTTGGTTGCCGTACCGAGAGTTTCTTAGTCAGCTTGTTATCTTGTGTTCTATATAAGAAGTGTCCTGCCCATATCCGCCTTAATTCATTACTTTTTCTATAACATCTTTGACTTTTGTTTTTGTCACAAACAGTCAGATGAAGCATTTTTTTCGTCATTGCTCTATGTCTTGTTCTTAATTTCTGTTCCATTTCCTTAAATCTGCCACATATGTCAATGGTGTGATATCCTTCTTCTCAATTATAGTGGATTTCGTTGTTGGACACTTGGAAAGGATGAAAAAAATGTAAGTTTGAAAAAAGACAAACGAGAAAACAAATGATTCTAATATCTTACATTCGCCGTGACCTCTGTTGTGTAGTCGTTGGGTGTACATGTTCTGTATTTTATCGATGAGTTTCAAATGCTGTTGTCAGTCCTTCAAAAAGTCGTCTCTTCTTTACGAGACCAAATTATTCTTCTTCTTTGCCCAGCGCGGTCATAGTCAATGGCGTCCTTTATTATGAACATAATGTACTGCTATATTGCTGCTATTGCTGGCCCACTACTACTACTAATACTAATGCTACTACTTCCAGTACTACTACTATAATAACAACAAGAGCTCCTACTACTACGTTTCTTCCCTTCTCCTTCTTCTTTTTCTTTTTCTTTTCTTTTCTTTTTCTTCTTCTTCTTCTTCTTCTTCTTCTTCTTCTTCTTCTTCTCCTTCTTCTTCTTCTTCTTCTTCTACTTCTTCTTCTCCTCCTCCTTTTCTGCTTCTTTCTTCTTCTTCTTTTCTTCTTATTCTTCTTCTTCTTCTTCTCCTTATTCTTCCGCTCATTAAGTGCTTAAAGATAGGGAGTCTCATTTACAAACATCAAGGAACATTCAAAAATATATTTGTGAAGGGCATGTCTGTGAAATCTGAAGATCATTAATTGCTTGGAGTTTTAAAAACGCAGCTTAAAGTAACTGTCACCGTGGAGGTGTCTTTCTACCTCCATTCTTCCAGTTAGACTCATCTAAAGCCCACTGTCGTATCATTTCAATAACCATGTATTGGCCTGTGAATCATAATCTGCATGGGACTTGTGCATACAATTTGTCACGTTCATGAATGCGTATGAATATGATGCACATCTATGTAGCATCATACATGTAATGAAAACACATGCACTGTAAGGGCCTGAAAGATTAGTAGACCAGTAGAGGTTTTTGTCTCGTAGAGACAAAAACTCAAATTACAGTCCTATGGTCACTATTATTCCACTAAAACTGAGTTTTCAGTGCCTATACTTGTTAAAGGTTCTTAAATGGTATTTTCTTCTATATACCTGTATATTTACACAATGTAGATTTTTAGGGACACAAAGAGACGCTTGGCTTTTAAATAGGAGACTAAAAGAGATAAAAGCATTTTAATGCCAATCGATGATGGCATGGGCGTAATCCGGTCCGAGGAGTGGGGGAATGATCGATGAAATTTCCAAATTTTGGGGACACCTCAAAATCAAGGGCTATTTCTTGAAAGGGGGACACCCACAACGTGCTAGTCTGAATTCCAGACTCCGCCTCTGCGAAGCAGAGGCCGGCCGCGAAGAGTAGAAAAATTTATTTTGATGGTCTACTCAATACGTCTGACAGTCAGACTAACAACGTGCAAAAATACCACTATCTCTACCCTAAAATTGGCATATAGCTTTTATTGTGATTACATTTGAGACCTTTCACGTTATGTACTTCTCGATCTCTTGCTGTAATATAAAATCAGTAAATACCATAGCATTAAATTTTGCAGTTTTTTTTTCATGACCAAACATTTTAGGACCTGTGAGAATGCATGGTGTCTAATAACATCTTATAATAGGGGGAAAATGTTTCTGAAATGTCTGAAATTCAGAGACTGAAAAGACCTTCATACATAATATATCAAATATTAATGCGAGCGAGCTTAACGAGCGAGCCTGCGAAAAATTAAAGAAAGTTGTTCTAACTCGTTTCAAATTCGGGGAACAAATTAAAGAGGAAAAGGGGGCATTTCAAGAACCAGTATCACTTAACAAAAGGCGGTATCGGCAGGTAAATTACAACGGGTGCC
>JZLH01S0067631.1:64838-82625 GCA_001188425.1 Eucidaris tribuloides
AAATTGCAAACAGACAAGTCAATCCAAAGAAATGGACTATTGGTGTGACTTGCTGAACGCAACCTTGCCGGAAAAACACAGATGCCGCTCACGGTGTGTTCAACAGAGTGATTCACAGTGCTACTCTCTGAAAATGCGCCAAATCGACAGAGTGGCCTAGAAAAACAAGGGTCCGTTCGCCTCAAAGAGCACACAGTGATCGCAGTGTCGCACTCGTGAAAATTGGCCCAAATTCACATATGCACATTGTCTTCTCAGTCTTGTCACAATGCTAAACACACTGTGGACAACATTGTGATTTCCGGTAGTTTCCTATTATACACGATAAATGCGCTAAAACAACAAATGTTTTGGTTCTTTGAACAGTTCTCTATTGGTAATTTCCCAGTTCAAATTTATAAACCGGTAATTTATTAATTCACAATCAGTTCATTTGACTGATTTCGATTTTTTATCTGCGGAAAGAATAACAAAGTATGTACTGTGTATTCCAGGCGCGGTTCTTAGAGCGAAAACTGTTAAGTAGGGGGACTACCTGGCGGGCTTCATTTGCCGGCAAATCCTAGGTTCACAATGTTTCCTCGGTCATCCCAACCGCCGAATAGTCTTTCAGCGAGGGGGAGGGGGGTAGGTACGAAAAATTTTCCATTCCAAACAATCCAACGTCCAAATTTTTCATCGGTCATCCCAGCCGCCGAAAAGTCGCTCAGGTGGGGGGGGGGGGGGGGGGGGGAGGGAATTTTACACTCCAATTCCGAGGTCCAAAATTTTCCTCGGACATCTCAGTCCCCAAAAGGTCGTTTGGGGGGGGGGGGATGTAATCTAACAATCATAAAGACATTGCCAATTGAAAATTTTCCGGCGACTTTTGTTTGTTTGGGGGGGGGGGGCTTAAGCCCACAAAGCGCCCCCCCCTCCCCGCCCCGGGTAGAACCGCGCCTTGTGTATTCTACTTTATTGGACCGAGAGATTTATTGTAGTGCTTACATTTCTATAAAACATATGAACTCCAATAGGCCACGCGCAAGAACAGTTTAGTGGTAATTTGTCTTAAGAAAAACAAAACAAATCATACTGTCTACCGAGCAACGTACTTTATCTAACTTGCTATTCTATTTGAAACTCCATATAACTAGTTTTGTTTTAGAATGAATTAACTTTGCAATATTTGCATGATATATTCATACACTGCCATATTAGCCTGATAAAGAAACGAAAGACTTAAAACACGTGAAGTCTGTTGGTGTAAACATCTTACGTAAAGATTAGATGAAAGAATTGTAAACATGTTTACTTACTTCGTATAATTCATTTATATATTCGCATTTTGAAACAAAATAGACTGAAAGTCAGTACTCTTATATTCTAGGATAGGAATTGTGGTTTTTTTTTTCAAGATGTATGAAAACCGAGACTTCAAAGATACCGATAGCCGGTCAAGTGAAATGGTATGCCATTCCTCTAGTCTAGTGATATTTAAGCAGAGAATAAATATGAACACACACCACACACACACACACACACACACACACACACACACACACACAACACACACACACACACACACACACACACACACACACACACACACACACACACAACACACACCACACACACACACACACACATATACCTCAGGAGCAGAGACCACAAGATGAAGAGGGCAAAGCCGGCCTCTCGAGAGGTATGTAATTATACACTATTCATATCATCATCATCATTCATCATCATCATCATCATCTCATCATCATTCATCATCATCATCATCATCATCATCATCATCATCATCATATTCATCAATAAACATCAGGCTGTGTTCATTGTTCAACCATAGGTTGATGAAGCCCCCCTTCTCAATTAATTGTTCGTTCATTTTGTCACCTTCGTTCTTCCATGTTAATTGTTCTTATGTGTATGTATGTTGTTTACTCCATTTCTCCATCTTTTCCTTTGCCTACCTCTTTTTCTTTACCGGGTTCTTGGTTGCCGTACCGAGGTTTCTTAGTCAGCTTGTTATCTTGTGTTCTATATAAGAAGTGTCCTGCCCATACCGCCTTAATTCATTACTTTTTCTTTGACATCTTTGACTTTTTGTTTGTCACAAAACGGTCAGATGAAGCATTTTTCTCGTCATTACTCTATGTTTTGTTCTTAATTTCTGTTCCATTTCCTTAAATCTGCCACATTATGTCAATGTGTGCTGATATCCTTCTTTCTCAATAATAGTGGATTTCGTGTTTGGACACTTGGAAGGAGAAAAAAATGTAAGTTTGAAAAAAAGCAAACGAGAAACAAATGACTTCTAATATCTTACATTCGCCGTGAGCTCATTTGTGTAGTCGTTGGTTGTACATGTTCTGTATTTTATCGATGAGTTTCAATGCCTGTTGTCAGTCCTTCAAAAGTCATCTCTTCTTTACGAGACCAAATTATTTTCTTCTTTGCCAGCGCGGTCATAGTCAATGGCGTCCTTTATTATGAACATAATGTACTGCTATATTGCTGCTATTGCTGGCTCACTACTACTACTACTACTAATGCTACTACTTCCAGTACTACTACTATAATAACAACAAGAGCTCCTACTACTACGTTCTTCCCTTTTTCTTCTTCTTCTTTTTCTTTTTCTTTTTCTTTTTCTTTCTTCTTTTCTTCTTCTTCTTCTCTTCTTCCTTCTCCTTCTCCTTCTCTTCTTCTTTTCTTCTTCTTCTTCTTCTTCTTCTTCTTCTTCTTCTTCTATTCTATTCTTTCTCCTCCTCCTTTTTCTTCTTCCTTTTTTTTTTCTTCTTCTTCTTTTTCTTCTTTTCTTCTTCTTCTTCTTCTTTTTCTTTTCTTTTTCTATTTCTTTTCTTCTTCTTCTTCTTCTTCTTCTTCTTCTTTCTTCTTCTTCTTCTTCTTCTCCTTCTTCTTCTTCTCTCTATTATTCTCCGCTCCTTAAGTGCCTTAAAGATAGGAGTCTCATTTACAAACATCAAGGAACATTCAAAATATATTTGTGAAGGGCATGTCTGTGAATCTTGAAGATCATTAATTTGCTTGGAGTTTTAAAAACGCCAAGCTAAAGTAACTGTCACCGTGGAGCGTCTCTTTCTACCTCCATTCTTCCAGTTAGACTCATCTAAAGCCCACTGTTGTATCATTTCAATAACCATGTATTGGCCTGTGAATCATAATCTGCATGGGACTTGTGCATACAATTTGTCACGTTCATGAATGCGTATGAATATGATGCACATCTATGTAGCATCATACATGTAATGAAAACACATGCACTGTAAGGGCCTGAAAGATTAGTAGACCAGTAGAGGTTTTTGTCTCGTAGAGACAAAAACTCAAATTACAGTCCTATGGTCACTATTCTTCCACTAAAACTGAGTTTTCAGTGCCTATACTTGTTAAAGGTTCTTAAATGTTTTTTTCTTCTATATTCCTGTATATTTACACAATGTAGATTTTTAGGGACACAAAGAGACTAAAAGAGAGACTAAAAGAGATAAAAGCATTTTAATGCCAATCGATGATGGCATGGGCGTAATCCGGTCCGAGGAGTGGGGGAATGATCGATGAAATTTCCAAATTTTGGGGACACCTCAAAATCAAGGGCTATTTCTTGAAAAGGGGACACCTACAACGTGCAAAAATACCACTATCTCTACCCTAAAATTGGCATATAGCTTTTATTGTGATTATATTTTAGACCTTTCACGTTATGTACTTCTCGATCTCTTGCTGTAATATAAAATCAGTAAATACCATAGCATTAAATTTTGCAGTTTTTTTTTTCATGACCAAAAATTTTAGGACATGTGAGAATGCATGGTGTCGAATAACATCGTATAATAGGGGGAAAATGTTTCTGAAATGTCTGAAATTCAGAGACTGAAAAGACTTTCATACATAATATATCAAATATTAATGCGAGCGAGCTTAGTGAGCGAGCCTGCGAAAAATTAAAGAAAGTTGTTCTAACTCGTTTCAAATTCGGGGCACAAATTAAAGAGGAAAAGGGGGCATTTCAAGAACCAGTATCACTTACCAAAAGGCGGTAGCGGCAGGTAAATTACAACAGGTGTCTCTAAAATGTGAAAAAAGGCCATTGTCACAGGGGAGGCTTATCAAAGGTGGAAAAAGTGACAATTGTTTTATCTGAAAAGAAAACGATTGAGCTCCTTATGTCCTCACGTGAAAAAAATCTGAGGGTTTTTTCTACATTTTTTTGATAATAGGATGTTTCATTAGGCCTACATATTGCGTTATCTGTGCAATAAATAGGGATATGGATATAATGTCCATTTGGACCGATGGAAAACACGTTATAGAAATGAACATGAATGAGAGATATTAAACCGAGAGCATCGGGATATTCAGATAATAATATCTTTAGCATTTAAAAAAATATATAAATGTTAGTATGTTAGTAACAATTGAATAAACACGAAAATACTTAAGGAAAGGGGTAGATTTGTACAGATCACCCCCCTTCCCGAAAAGTGGTGGGATATATCCCCCAAATCCCCTTCCTCCCGATTTACGACAGTGTTCTTTAATTCGTGCAGTTGAGATTGCTGTTCTCTGTCTGCCAGTATAATACTACACTCTAAAACCAACGTTTTGAATAAATATAAGTTAAAAGTCGGAGGGACTACACATTTTCAACATTATGACTATACTATCATGCAGTGGAGACTACCTTTGAAACAATGCCATACGCAGGAATTTTCCGGACCGAAATGTTCAAATTTTTGAGGGACAGTGCAAGCGAGTGAGCGAAGTGACTGAGCCATGTAGGAGCTTTTGAGTTTTTGAAAATTGAAATTGGACGATCTGAAGCATTTTAACGGCATTCCAGGAGAAATTCTCGCTTTATAGCAATTTTATAAATGATTAATGAATAAAAAAAAATATTTTTTTTACTTGAAAAGTGGGGGGGGGGGTTGATTGTACAGGCCATCCCCAACCTCGAAAAGTGGGGTGGATATATTCCTCCATTCCCCCCCTCCCCCGGGAGTTACGCCAGTGGATGATGGTAATTTACATAAACACCAAAGAAACAGCAATCATGGCAACGTCATTTCATGGGCAGTTTTAGGGCCAGCTAAGCACCGATGTATGGATAAGGATGTGGGACATACTAAAATCAATCTTTGAAAGTAATCAAAAAAAGATGTTGAAACACCATCAAAACGAGGCCATGCAGGCATGGACATTTCAAGGGCAATACGAATGGACATCGCGGAATCATGGATCTTGGACATGGCTGCAAAACCAATCGATTGGAGAAATTATAAAAGTCAGAAAGGACAAACAATTGAAGGTACTGCTGCGGAATTTTAAGTGTCTTCAATAAGAGTAAGCAAGGCTTATTGTACAAGAATATATATTGCGTGCTCTAATCCCAATCAGAAGATCAGGAAACCAAGTCTTTTTAACGTGCTTTCAGCATCTTAATCGGGCTGTCCTCACATTGGGGCCTTAATTTAAAAACAAAGTATGGTTCCAAATTTGTCTAAAGTCAATCGCATTGATGAAAGAACCTACGAGTGTTGTTTGTCAACAAACGTTTGACACGCGACTGCCATGTGCACCACGCATTACCACTGGACTGCAGGGCATTGACCAAATAACGCGCCAGAAAAAAAGGTTCCGTAGTCTCCAGATTGGTATTGGAAAATATCATTACAATTTGATTAAGATCAAAAGCCATTAACGCAGTCCTCCGTCATTTATAGAGCAGTTGCGCCTCACCGAAGTTCCTATTCAGTATTCAAACATTTACGGATTTACAGAAGCATTGTGACTACATAGGTTGTCAAGCACTCCCCAGATTGTGAACGAGGATGTGACGGCATGGTATTCCAGCCTCGTAATTCATTTTTGCACACGGTGAAAGTATGCGGTAGTTTGTATTTGGTCACGACATTATAAATAGCCGTCATAATTAATTAATTTTCTCAAAAACGCGCAAAATGTATTAGGATAACAAAGGCGATTTACGGGTTTAGTAATATTCAAATAATAATCATTAGGGATTTGTAAAATACCATTGATGGGACTACGGAAAATCACGATAAATGGCCTTGCCCTACAGTCCACACAACAGATCACGTCGTCGCAGTTTTGAAGCCGGAACACCAACATTTTGTAGTATTCATGCAGTCACCGCCCACCCACTTAAAAAACGATCATAATTTAGGAATAGATCGAGGGCTGTTTATTGTCACACACATGCAACAAACGCCAGTTATGGTTTCGCATTTTAGAACCTGTAAAAAAGTAGTAAAGACTGCAGCCTAAGTCTTGACATGAACCACACCTGAAGATAGTGAAAGATTTCCAGTATTTAGGTTCCTGGATAGCAACATCTGCCAGGGACTTAAATGTCAGGACAGCTCAAGCATGGGATGAAAGCGATAAAATGAATCTAATTTGGAAGCCTTACAACGCCACATGAAGATCAATATCTTTAAGACAACAGTAGAAAGCATCCTGTGTGGTGCTGAGTGTTGGACTATATCGAAAACTCTGGATCAAAGACTTGACGGATACTATACACGCATGCTTAGAACAGTTTCCAATATTTGTTGGAAAATAAAACCACCCACCACTACAAGAAATTTATGGAGAGGCACCAATAATCTCTCAAATACTTCAGGAGAACCGACTCAAATTTGCTGGGCACTGCTACACGAATGCTAACCAGTGTCAAAACTGGTTCTGTAGGCACCAACAGAAGGAAACGGGTTCGTCGAAGACCAGCTATTATGTACATAAACCAGGCGTACAGGTTACAGCAAATGAGGAGGACCATCGCCAAAAATATTTGCGACCATGGTCGACCGTGAGTAAGATGTTTTCGGATGTTAACAAACATGGTGAAGACACCTTGTCTAAATGTCCAAATGAAAGTACTACTACCATGCATGCATTGCTAGTACGATGCAGATATATCAATAGATAGAAGTACATCTTTAGGAGAGGAACAACAGGAGACACCACAAATAGAAATAACGAAAACACTTTCTTGAGGTGAGCAAACACTGGCGTTCTCAAATCAAATTTGCTCGAGGTGGCTTTTGCTTTACACAGGAGTGGGCGGGATATTCTACACTAAATAAATATGAACATATCTGCGATATGTGCGAGACTATACTGCTGTAAATGTTGTGTACGATTTGAAGACTGGAAAGTTTACTGCAGGATATATTTTCATCTGAATACTGTTTTCGACAAATGTCGTACAGCCAACTTACAATATCCGGTTGTAAGAAAAACATGCACACTTCAGTGGAAACAAACAAGATCGTTACATTACCACGTGGATTGGACCGCGTTGGAGGCGCCATGGAATTCTATAGTTTCCCGAGGGGATATAGATACATGGCATTTAACGAGGCAAGCACTCGGTGTAAATAGAACATGGAATTAACGATGTGTATATTGTACACTGTCTATCTGGATGGATGACAGCTGAAAACTTTGTAAATATAGGTATATGTGTCAGAGGAGTTGATAGAATGCGCAAGTGACTTTCTGACCGTCGGTTTCAGGACGGATTTAATTAAGTTTGTTGATTGTGTTGAATGTATTTGTGTAGCTATTCTTAGATTGTTTAAAATCATTTTATTTGTAGTTCATCATTTATTAATTGCTGTATCAATCTATCATTTGCAACCTATAATAGTATTAGTACTTGAAACATTAAAATAGCATCGGCAGCAGCAGAAAAGTCGCATGAATTCTAATGGCTGTGAGGTACAAAAAGTGACACAAATATAATTTTTTCTCCTTTTTCTTCTACTCCTTTTTAAAATTTTTATTAAAATTAACGGAAGTGTATAAGAGGAAGTAATTGTAGTAGTAGAGTAGTAGTAATAGTAGTAGTAGTGGTTGTGGTGGGGTGGTAGTAGAAGTAGTAAAAGTAGAAGTGAAAGTAGTAGTGCTGGTAGCAGTAGTAGAAGTAGTGGTAGTAATGGTAGTAGCGGTAGGATTAGTTGAAGTGTATTAGCATGATTAGTAGTGGTAGTAGTGGTAGTATTAGTAGAAGTTGTAGTATTAGTAGCAGAAGTAGTGATAGTAGAAGTAGTATTAATAGAAATATTGTTACGAACTTTCGTACGGGTGAAAGTCGTAAGTTGAAAATAACTTCTAGGGTAGCTGGCTCGAAGACTCAATACATAGCAAAGTAGACAATAAATACAGTTCAATCAGTTTATTAATGAATTCGGGGGGTATCGCCAGAATTACAAAGTATCCGTATGCTGCTATAGCCATCCACGACCACTACATGTAATTAAAAGTAATGTCTCGTACACACGCGCGACAATCGAGCAATCAACTCGGGAACCGGGAAACAACCAACTACTCCCCTTTTGGGAAGAAAGTGCTATATTTATATTCTACGCTTGAAAGTCACCTAGCTGCGCAAACGAGGTAGCCTCCTCGGTATGAAAGTCACCGAGCCTGGCGAACGTTGTAACCTTGCCTCTCTGAATTTGGGGTGCGAGCGTGCGAAAAGGTCACTTTGCGTGGTCAAGTGTATAATTATAGCAGTTTACAATGTACAACAATGACATTCGTTCAAAGCAAAATAGCCCATATAATCTTTCACGTATAAAACCGTAACAATATTTGTAGTAGTAGAAGTAGTAGTAGAAATAGCAATAGAGGTAATATAGTAGTAGAGTAGTAGTAGTAGTAGTAGTAGTAGTAGTAGTGGAAGTAGTAAGAGTAGTAGAAGTAGTAGTACTACTACTACTACTACTAGTAGTAGTAGTAGTAGTAGTAGTAGTAGAAGTAGCAGTGTCAGTAGCATTAATCGCATCAGTTGGATTAACAAAAGCGAAAGTATGCAGACATAAGCTTAGTCATTCTTTACAAAAAAATACCGTAGTAACATAACATTTGACTGAAAAAAACTGGTTTGATTATAATTATTTGATTAATTTAAAGGAATGTTTTGCTCTTTAAAAGAAATCCTATGATGGAAAATGAAAGCTTTGTAAACTTTCCGTAGAAGTGGCAAATATCATTGTAAATAGCTTGGACATTATGTCTGAATGCTACAGCTGTCAGCCCAGAGAATCTAATGGCCACCGTATTCCGGAACGCCAATAATGGGCCCTTCCCTTTTAAAAAATACATCAACACTACTTGGGAAAGAAGAAAAGGGCCTATTAGATATCTGCTCTATGTTTCATTCATTTCCTACTCTTTGGTTCTATTAGTTCAGCACCATAAAGAGAGAGAAAATAGAAAGAAGTCATACTCACTGCTCTTACGTTCCGATGAAAACGTGTTGTCATGGAAACACGTATTATAAATGACGCAGTTAGGTCTGTGATCTATAACCAATTTGTATGTCCTTTCACGGCAAAATGCGCTGTGAAAATCCTTGACTATTATATCAAACAATCCTCTATTAGGCATCAAATAACAAAATTGATGATATTACTCTCTCAAATTCCAGTGGGATTTATTAATTATTTTGTTTATGTGTTATTATTTTGACGTGGTTTTTGCTTAACATTCAAAAATATACCACGAATTCTTCAGTTGTCCTCAAGTTCTGCACGGACCTCAACAAATATTAAATATACTACTTTACGTCAATACTTGGAGCGACAATAATTTGGATCGTAAAATAAAGTGTTTTAACATATTTATGGTGTTTGTGTATACGATATTATACCAATGAGTACATAGTAGAGACTACTGTAAGATGAAAGTAGATCACATTGTCACTACATTATCGTATAACGATAACTTCGCAGTTTTTGTTGATATTATTGATATATTACTTTCATTATGGGGATACTTGAAGCATTTCCAACTGAAAGAACCTTAAAATAAGAACCTTTCATGGATCAATGGAATTAAGGCAGTGGCGTCTTCTGTGATAAATAATATTTCCAGAGGCTTATTGCCATTTCCGAACTTCTTGTTGGAAAGGAATTGATAAATTATACGTACAATGTAAGAAAATATATATATAACCGTACATGGTACATTAAAGGGACATTTCATTGTATAGGCCTATTGTATACGTGTCCTGTTAACTGTCACAAATGTCCACATAACGTATTGTTATTGTGACGGAATAAACCTCATTGTTGTGTGTCCTGTTAATGTACCCATTAGGAGTTATATATAATATATATACACTGTAGTATCTTTATCATTAATTATAAATTGGAATAAAGACGATTAGTTGTGATAATTTACTTCAGATCTCCGCTACACATGACAAAAATCTGGTCATTCACCCTCTGTCAGCCGTGGTTTAGTTTCATCACAACTTTACAATAAAACAATTATTTTCTCTTTAATGGGTCTTTAAAGTCGTGTAATATAAGATAAAGAAATAATAACCACATCTTTTACAAGCTAAATCTAACCTATACTTGAACTTTAACAATGACTAAGGAACCCTTTATGAATAGTGTTGACCCCACAGTACATCTTAAGTTGTCTCGTAATTCCCAGTCTTGTATGGCATCATAACCACATTAATAAATCGTAGCAATTACATGGAATTAAACATTTCCCGGTAGGACAAATATATAATTATTCAAGGACTTCGTGTTGAAAGTGCATCATTGGCGAGATTCTGTTACTTGTGTACAGCCCTATCAACAGATCTTCATTTACAGACCTATTTTACACGTAGAATCCGCCGCACAATTCCATTCCTACCTATGCATATCTCTAATACATAACATTAGTGGAGCATAATATATCGCTCATTCAAGCTTCACTTTACGGAATAATCCCCTATAAATTTACATGAACTATTTTCTATCTGTACACCAAAATAATATTCAATTAACAGCTACAGGCCTAAGTACCTTAAGTTACACATTTAAGTTATCAAATTATTTTAAAGGATATAATAAGATTTAATTTACGTGCAATCCAAACATTGGAATTGATTTGGGTGTACGTAATTTAATCAAATATATTAATTGTATAGGTTTGAAAGTAAATTTTGGATAGCGAAATAATTAGGAGGGGGTGGGAGATACTTGTGGCTCTCTTGCGATTTTCTTAACGACTGTATATAGCCCCAAGTTATTAAAATAAGATAGGTTATGTTTGAAAGACATTAAAGTGTATTTACAATAATCAAACACAATTAATAATAATAATATATATATACATATATAATGTACATGTAAATGTATTCAACTAATTTTATGGACAAAAATACGGGTTGTCACGTTGGAAAAGGTGAATTAGTTTATCGTTATGTTTTATTACATAAATTACATTTCGTCATATAATCCAGAATTTGTGTCACCACAGACGATTAATTTTCTGTATATAGAACTTATAAAGCAAGTATGTGACAGATACAGCGTGTCCCAGAAAAAATGTCCCTCTTAAAGACCACAAAATAATTACCAAAGTCAAGTTTTATACTCAATAAAGTTTACATATTTAGAAAGCCCACTTAGTTTTGTAATTCCTGTGAAAATTTCAAAGGTCTCGTTTTATTGGGTTTCAATACACGGGCTCTTATGTAACAGCAGTGCTTTCCAGTCCATTCCAAGTTTGATAAAAAGAAAGGCACATCACAGACATATTATACCCCATTCAATTCTGCACTTAGATTATCTCAACGACTATTCATTCACTTGATTTCACTTTATTTTAAATGAAACTAGTCAATGTTCTCTTCCACTGGTCCTGTTTGCTCTCACAGTGTGTTCCACTTGGGGTTTTGTCCTCCCATGTCCAGCTTGTAAAATTTTATTGTTCTCCTGCACGTCCTTCCACCTGATTTACATTTAGGTTGACGCATTGATGTAGCACTGCAAACTTGGAATGGGCTGAAAAGCACGGCTATTACATAATAGACGGTGTGTTCAAAACCAATGAAGCGAGACCGATGAAATTTTCACAAAAGTGAAATAAATAAAATAAAATGGGCTTTCTGAATCTGAACACTAAATATAGATTGAAACTTGATTTTGGATTTGATTTAGCAGTCTATCAGAGGGACATTTTTTCTGGGACACGCTGTATAACGGAAACCCTCTTTTTAGTATTTACAGCAAATTAACCAGTGTACACACCTTGAATTTTATTCTTGTTACTTTATCTCAATACACAGATTTTGGTTTAATCACAATGAAAAGGGATGAATGGTGCTGCAATGTCATAATCTTTGTCCTGGGTCTTTGTCCCGTTTCGGAATACCCGATTTTCGGTATCATCGTATTTTGTCGTCCACAACACGTAAACGATCAACTATGTGAATAAAGTAAATGAGTATTTGGGTTGACATATATTTTAATTGTGTAACCATGCTTATATAAGGAGAGTGTCGTTATAAACCTACACCTTACTTATATTTAATGTGTACCCTATCATGCAAACACATGACCACTACAAGAAAAACATCAACACATTTATATTTCCTGTGGCAATATACAGTGCTTTCTTTGGCGCTTTTCATAGCAGCACGTTTATCGCTCGTCTAATATTACTATACCTTACTGTATTTGGAAACATTAATATCAAACTGTTGATTACAAAAATTCAATAACATACTTTCCTTTGTAGCCATGACTCAAGTAACGTTTAATTCATGAACCGACGGCCAATTTATCTAGAGCATTATGGAGACATTTGATCAACAGCAGTCTTCAAAATTCTTCAGTTGTCCTCATAAGTTTCTGCACGGACCTTCAAACATATGAAATATACTTACTTACGTCAATACTTGGAGCGACAATAATTTGGATCGTAAAATAAAGTGTTTTAACATATTTATGGTGTCGTTGTGATACGATATTATACCATGAGTACATAGTAGAGACTACGTGTAAGTTAATAAAAATAGATCACATTGTCACTAACATATCGTATAACGATACTCGCAGTTTTTGTTTGATAATTAATTGAATATATTACTTTCAATTATGGGATACTTGAAGCATTTCCAACTGAAAGAACCTTAAAATAAGAACCTTTCATGGATCAATGAATTAAGGCAGTGCCGTCTCTGTGATAAATAAATATTTCAGAAGGCTATTGCCATTTTTTCGAACTTTCTTGTTGGAAAGATATTGATAATTTATACGTACAATGTTAGAGAAATAATATATATAACCGTACATGGTTTAGGGCATAAAGGGGACATTTCATTGTATAGGCCTATGTATACGTGTCCTGTTTTAATGTCACAGAATGTCGCACATAACGTAGGGGTCGCTTGATGGACGGAATAAACGCTCGATTGTTGTTGTGTCCTCTTTAATGTACCCATTCAGGATTTATATAATATTATATATATATATATATATATATATATATTACACTGTAGTATCTTTATCATATTAATTATAAATTCGAATAAGAACGATTAGTTGTGATAATTTACTTCAGATCTCCGCGTACACACTGACAAAAAATCTGGTCATTCACCCTCTGTCAGCCGTGGTTTAGTTTCATCACAAACTTTCAATAAAACAATTATTTTCTCTCTTAATGGGTCTTTAAAGTCGTGTAAATAAGATAAAGAAATAATTATACCACATCTTTTACAAGCTAAATCTACACTAACTTGAACTTTAACATGACTAAGGCAAACCCTTTAATGAATAGTGTTGACCCACAGCTACATCTTAAGTTTGTCTCGTAATTCCCAGGTCTTGTATGGCATCACAATCAAATTAATAAATCGTAGCAATTACATGGAATTAACATTCCCGGTAGCACAAAATATGTAATTATTTCAAGGGATTCGTGTTTGAAGAAGTGCATCCATTTGGCGATGATTTTGTTACTTGTTTAGCAGCCCTATCAACAGAATCTTCAACTTAGCAGACCTATTTTACACGTAGAATCCGCCGCACAAATTCCATTCTACCTATGCACTACTCTATACATAACATTAGTGGAGCATAATATATCGCTCATTTAAGCTTCACTTTAACGGAATAATCCCTATAAATTTACATGCACTATTTTCTATCTGTTACACCAGAACAGTTGCTGCGCTCGCGAACACTTTTAGTTTTGGGAAGGGGCAAAATCTCGATGGAGGCACATTATCTTTGTCATGTATAGCCTAGAGATTCTCGACGAAGGAGCGAAGTGACCGAGCGGGGCAGGGAGGGGTGGCGCAACCGCGGTTGTAGAAGCAGAATTTAAGGGGTCTACTAGGGGCTTACGAAACATGCGAGGGAGTGTAGCGACCGAACGGGGAGGGTGTGGGAGGGGATACCCCCTCACCACGGTAGGAACTTTTTTGAAAATTTACGCATAGAAAAGACGCGATTCTAGGCAATCGGTAAATACATATTTTAGTATCACCTTCTGAAATTATTTAGGGATAATCATTGTAAGTCATTTTTTTTCAATGATGTAGAGGAAGTATTGAAAAACTGTAATTGGTAGTCATATACTTTCCGACGAAACGCACGCGACCTGGGGTGTGTGGACTGCCCTCCCACGATTGGAACTTTTTTGAAAATATCATAGAAAGACCCCGGAAAAGACGGATTCTAGGCATGGTTCAGACATATTTTAAAGGTATATTTTATCAAGATAATTGGGGAATTGTGTGACGGTTTCAAAAAGTACGTACAAGCAGGAAGTATGTGACAAACTGTAATTTAGTTAGTCGTACTAGCGGAGGGTTAGTATCCCTCCCACAGGCAACTTTTGAAAATACGCATAGCAACGATCGTTTATTCTTTTAGGCATGGAAAAATACATATTTTCACTGGAGATTGGGTGACATACTGCGAGAGAGCGAATCAACCGAGCGGGAGGGTGTGGAGGGGGATACCCCTCCCACGGCAGGAAATTTTTGAAAATAGACAATAGAAAAGACGTGATTCTAGCATGGTAAAACACATTTTTAAAGTTATATTTTATAATAGGGCTTTTCGTAAAAATAGAATATAGCAGTCGCGTTAATAGAGCATTTTAAAACAAAAACAAATTTCTAGAGAATTTGAACATATAACTATAGAAAACTATTCATTTTACTCGTAGTATTATCGAGCAAAACAAGGCGAGCGGCTTCACAAACGTATACAGATTTTCACGCTAATCAATTAATTTTTGTATTAGGCTTATATCTAAATAACAGACATCATATTTGTCATGCAATATCCTTTCCAGAAACATTTATTTGTACCCATTTAATGCCGAACGACCCGAGCGGAGAGCTCAGAATCATTATAAATTTTCATTTCTCCATGAAGCGTATACGTGCATGTAGGTATGTCACCAAGTATAATGTGTCGCTATAGCCAATGCATTTATTCTTCGAGCAATAGAGAGATATCATTTGCATTGTGTAGCCACATCCAGCTTTTGCCATTTCGGTTTAAGTCTGAAATGTTATTCATCACAAAAAGCTATAAACGTGAGCGCATTGTTCGAGCCAGATGAAAATGTTCTTATACTAGAAACTTAGAAGAAGGGGAAAATGAAAGGGTTTTAATAACAGGTAGTTACACGGGGGCACACTGCGTCGAAGAGACGATAGGCAGCCATATACACTAAAATGCTGCTTTGGCAATGTAGTGCCCCGTTAGGGCGAAAATTATGCATTTTTCAGTATGAAATTTGACAATTTAGTACAAAGAAAATTGCCTTTAATTGGCTCATTTTGGTCTTTATTAGTGTAATGATTATTATCTTTTACCTTTCAGGGCACATAGGTGGGGGGAAAAAACTCGTTTGCCCCCCCCCCATATTGTTATTTGGGGGGGCAAGTGCCCCCTCTGCCCCCGCTTCCGGCGCCCTTGCACAAAAATAAATATCAATTAACAAAGTACAGGCCTAAGACCTTAGTACACATTTGAAGTTATCAATTTATTTTAAGTAATAATAAAGATTTTAATTACGTGCTCAATCCAAACATTGGGAATTGATTTGGGTGTACGTAATTTAATCAAATATATTAATTGTAATAGGTTTGAAAGTACATTTTGGATAGCGAAATAAATTAGGAGAGGGGTGGGAGATACTTGTGGCTTCCTCATTGCGATTTCTTAACGACGTATATAGCCCAAGTATTAAAAAAAATAGGTTATGTTTGAAGACCATTAAAAGTGTATTACAATAATCAACCAATTAATACATATATATATTATTATATAATGATACATGTAAATGTATTCAACTAATTTTATGGACAAAATACGGGTTATCCGTTTGGAAAAAAGGTGAATTAGTTTATCGTTATGTTTTATTACATAAATTACATTTCGTCATCTAATCCAGAATTTGTGTCACAAAGACGATTAATTTTCTGTATATATAGACTTACTTAAGCAAGTATGTTGACAGATACAGCGTGTCCGCGAAAAAATGTCGCCTCTCAAAGACCATCAAAATAATTACCAAAGTCAAGTTTTAATACTCAATAAGTTTACATATTTAGAAGCCCACTTGTTGTAGTTTTTTTTGTTTTATTCTTTGTGAAAATTTTCAAAGGTCTGTTTTATTGGGTTTCAATACACGGGCTTCTTATGTAACAAGCAGTGCTTTCCGTCATTCACGTTTGATAAAAACAAAGGCAGCATCCAAATGACATTATTATACCCCATTCAATTCTTCACTTAGATTATTCTTAACGGACTATTCATTCACTTGATTTCACTTTATTTTAAAGAAACTAGTCAATGTTCTCTTCACTGGTCCTGTTTGCTCTCCACAGTGTGTTCCACTTGGGGTTTTTGTCCTCCCATGTCCAGGCTTGTAAATTTTATTGTTCATCCTGCACGTCCTTCGCACCTGATTGTACATTCAGGTTGGACGCATTACTGCCAAACTTGGAATGGCTGAAAGCACGGGCTGTTACATTAATAGTGTACGATGTGTTTCAAAACTCAATGAACGAGACCTGATTAAAATTTTTCACAAAAGTTGAATATATATATAAAAGTTAAAATGGGCTTTCTGAATTTGAAACATATATAATAGCATATGATGAATTGATTTTTGGATTTGATTTATGCGAGTCTATCAAGTGGGCACTTCTTTTCTGGGACACGCTGTATAATCGGAATACCCTCTTTTTGTGTTACAGCAAATTAATCTCAGTGTGCGACACCTTGAATTTTGTTCTTGTTATCTTTATATCTCAATACACAAGATTGTGGTTTAATTCACAATTTGATAAAGGGTCATTGAATGGTTGCTGAATGTTCATATTATTCTTGTCTCTGTGGTCTTGTCCCGTTCGGAATACGCCGATTTTCTGGTATCATGGTATTTTGTCGTCCATACACGCTAAACGATCAATTATTGAAGATAAAGTAAAGTGAATTAATTTGGGTTGATCATATTATTTTAATTGTGTATACCATGCTTTATAATGAGCAGTGTCGTTTAACCTACTACCTTATACTTTATATTTTACTAAGTGTACCCTATCAGTTGCAAACACATTGACCACTACAAGAAAACTCAAACATTTATATTTCCTTGTGGCAATATACAGTGCTTTCTTTGGCGCTTTCATAGCACACGTTTATCGCTATCGTCCAATATTATATACTCTTACTGTATCTGCAAACTCATTAATATCAAACTGTTGATTACAAAATTCAATAACACATTCTTCCTTTGTAGCCCATGGATCAAGTAACGTTTATATTCATGAACTCGACTGACGGCCAGTTTATCTGTCAGGGCATTTATGGAGGATCATTTGATCAAAGCGATCTTCAATTTTTGCACGGATCAATGAATATTACTTACTCAACAGCAGCTTTTATCTTGTTCATTGTGTCAGCCTGCGGTATATCATATTCTCCATAT